>CAKNEX010000063.1:0-23575 GCA_930367185.1 Myathropa florea | reverse complement strand
CAGCCAGCCAGCCAGCCAGCCAGCCAGCCAGCCAGCCAGCCAGCCAGCCAGCCAGCCAGCCAGCCAGCCAGCCAGCCAGCCAGCCAGCCAGCCAGCCAGCCAGCCAGCCAGCCAGCCAGCCAGCCAGCCAGCCAGCCAGCCAGCCAGCCAGCCAGCCAGCCAGCCAGCCAGCCAGCCAGCCAGCCAGCCAGCCAGCCAGCCAGCCAGCCAGCCAGCCAGCCAGCCAGCCAGCCAGCCAGCCAGCCAGCCAGCCAGCCAGCCAGCCAGCCAGCCAGCCAGCCAGCCAGCCAGCCAGCCAGCCAGCCAGCCAGCCAGCCAGCCAGCCAGCCAGCCAGCCAGCCAGCCAGCCAGCCAGCCAGCCAGCCAGCCAGCCAGCCAGCCAGCCAGCCAGCCAGCCAGCCAGCCAGCCAGCCAGCCAGCCAGCCAGCCAGCCAGCCAGCCAGCCAGCCAGCCAGCCAGCCAGCCAGCCAGCCAGCCAGCCAGCCAGCCAGCCAGCCAGCCAGCCAGCCAGCCAGCCAGCCAGCCAGCCAGCCAGCCAGCCAGCCAGCCAGCCAGCCAGCCAGCCAGCCAGCCAGCCAGCCAGCCAGCCAGCCAGCCAGCCAGCCAGCCAGCCAGCCAGCCAGCCAGCCAGCCAGCCAGCCAGCCAGCCAGCCAGCCAGCCAGCCAGCCAGCCAGCCAGCCAGCCAGCCAGCCAGCCAGCCAGCCAGCCAGCCAGCCAGCCAGCCAGCCAGCCAGCCAGCCAGCCAGCCAGCCAGCCAGCCAGCCAGCCAGCCAGCCAGCCAGCCAGCCAGCCAGCCAGCCAGCCAGCCAGCCAGCCAGCCAGCCAGCCAGCCAGCCAGCCAGCCAGCCAGCCAGCCAGCCAGCCAGCCAGCCAGCCAGCCAGCCAGCCAGCCAGCCAGCCAGCCAGCCAGCCAGCCAGCCAGCCAGCCAGCCAGCCAGCCAGCCAGCCAGCCAGCCAGCCAGCCAGCCAGCCAGCCAGCCAGCCAGCCAGCCAGCCAGCCAGCCAGCCAGCCAGCCAGCCAGCCAGCCAGCCAGCCAGCCAGCCAGCCAGCCAGCCAGCCAGCCAGCCAGCCAGCCAGCCAGCCAGCCAGCCAGCCAGCCAGCCAGCCAGCCAGCCAGCCAGCCAGCCAGCCAGCCAGCCAGCCAGCCAGCCAGCCAGCCAGCCAGCCAGCCAGCCAGCCAGCCAGCCAGCCAGCCAGCCAGCCAGCCAGCCAGCCAGCCAGCCAGCCAGCCAGCCAGCCAGCCAGCCAGCCAGCCAGCCAGCCAGCCAGCCAGCCAGCCAGCCAGCCAGCCAGCCAGCCAGCCAGCCAGCCAGCCAGCCAGCCAGCCAGCCAGCCAGCCAGCCAGCCAGCCAGCCAGCCAGCCAGCCAGCCAGCCAGCCAGCCAGCCAGCCAGCCAGCCAGCCAGCCAGCCAGCCAGCCAGCCAGCCAGCCAGCCAGCCAGCCAGCCAGCCAGCCAGCCAGCCAGCCAGCCAGCCAGCCAGCCAGCCAGCCAGCCAGCCAGCCAGCCAGCCAGCCAGCCAGCCAGCCAGCCAGCCAGCCAGCCAGCCAGCCAGCCAGCCAGCCAGCCAGCCAGCCAGCCAGCCAGCCAGCCAGCCAGCCAGCCAGCCAGCCAGCCAGCCAGCCAGCCAGCCAGCCAGCCAGCCAGCCAGCCAGCCAGCCAGCCAGCCAGCCAGCCAGCCAGCCAGCCAGCCAGCCAGCCAGCCAGCCAGCCAGCCAGCCAGCCAGCCAGCCAGCCAGCCAGCCAGCCAGCCAGCCAGCCAGCCAGCCAGCCAGCCAGCCAGCCAGCCAGCCAGCCAGCCAGCCAGCCAGCCAGCCAGCCAGCCAGCCAGCCAGCCAGCCAGCCAGCCAGCCAGCCAGCCAGCCAGCCAGCCAGCCAGCCAGCCAGCCAGCCAGCCAGCCAGCCAGCCAGCCAGCCAGCCAGCCAGCCAGCCAGCCAGCCAGCCAGCCAGCCAGCCAGCCAGCTATAGTATATATGAAATTTATATGTCACAACGGGTACCAGGCAGCTATATTATATTTGTATGAACCAGCCACCCCATATATGGTATATATATATATGATACCAACCTATGATACTATGGTATGGTTGAAATCGCTTGATTTGTGTCGAATTTCTGGGAAAATGACTTTCGTTTTTGGAAAAAACGCCATATCTTGGAAACGGTGCCTCGGATCGCAATTTTGCCTTTTGGTTAAGTTTTTTTTTCAAACATACACGACCGGATGGCACAACTTTTAAGCCAAAAATCACGGCTCTAGCTATTATAGAACCCGTCTTATGGTCGAAAATAAGTTCGACCAAAAAAACAACTTTTTTTGCAAGGCTCTTTGACTGTGAATATCTCGGAAACAGAGGGACGCAGGAAAAAAGTAATGATGTGGGGTTGTAGGTAATTATTTCGTCTTTAAGGCATGCAAAGTCAGAAATCGGAAATCGCTTGATTTGTGTCGAATTTCTGGGAAAATAACTTTCGTTTTTGGAAAAAACGCCATATCTCGGAAACGGTGCGTCGGATCGCAATTTTGCCTTTTAGTTAAGTTTTTTTTTCAAACATACACGACCGGATGGCACAACTTTTAAGCCAAAAATCACGGCTCTAGCTATTATAGAACCCGTCTTATGGTCGAAAATAAGTTCGACCAAAAAAACAACTCTTTTTGCAAGGCTCTGGAGGTGCATAATTTGACTTTGAATATTTCGAGAACGGGGGGACGCTCGATCCTCCGATCCTTGGCCTAGCTGCGGTCGACGCACGAACCCACACGGCTGTATAACTGTCTAAAAAAAAAGCAATATCGCCGTTGGGAGTCGCCATTAAACTGTAGGTTCCCTCTATATACAAAAAATATTTATCCATACAATATTTATAAAAATATTTATCCAACGGAACCATCCCCATGCGATTACAACCATAAATTCAGATTCACTCGAAAACATTCCGACACACTTCGATTTATTTATGAAGGAAGGGACCAGAGTTTCCCCTGACTTATATGCATGTATTAGTATATGCATGTATGTGTATATGAATGTTATGCATGTTGTCTGGTGGCTAGATTTTGCTATTGCTATACTATAGAATATACCAGCCAGCCAGCCAGCCAGCCAGCCAGCCAGCCAGCCAGCCAGCCAGCCAGCCAGCCAGCCAGCCAGCCAGCCAGCCAGCCAGCCAGCCAGCCAGCCAGCCAGCCAGCCAGCCAGCCAGCCAGCCAGCCAGCCAGCCAGCCAGCCAGCCAGCCAGCCAGCCAGCCAGCCAGCCAGCCAGCCAGCCAGCCAGCCAGCCAGCCAGCCAGCCAGCCAGCCAGCCAGCCAGCCAGCCAGCCAGCCAGCCAGCCAGCCAGCCAGCCAGCCAGCCAGCCAGCCAGCCAGCCAGCCAGCCAGCCAGCCAGCCAGCCAGCCAGCCAGCCAGCCAGCCAGCCAGCCAGCCAGCCAGCCAGCCAGCCAGCCAGCCAGCCAGCCAGCCAGCCAGCCAGCCAGCCAGCCAGCCAGCCAGCCAGCCAGCCAGCCAGCCAGCCAGCCAGCCAGCCAGCCAGCCAGCCAGCCAGCCAGCCAGCCAGCCAGCCAGCCAGCCAGCCAGCCAGCCAGCCAGCCAGCCAGCCAGCCAGCCAGCCAGCCAGCCAGCCAGCCAGCCAGCCAGCCAGCCAGCCAGCCAGCCAGCCAGCCAGCCAGCCAGCCAGCCAGCCAGCCAGCCAGCCAGCCAGCCAGCCAGCCAGCCAGCCAGCCAGCCAGCCAGCCAGCCAGCCAGCCAGCCAGCCAGCCAGCCAGCCAGCCAGCCAGCCAGCCAGCCAGCCAGCCAGCCAGCCAGCCAGCCAGCCAGCCAGCCAGCCAGCCAGCCAGCCAGCCAGCCAGCCAGCCAGCCAGCCAGCCAGCCAGCCAGCCAGCCAGCCAGCCAGCCAGCCAGCCAGCCAGCCAGCCAGCCAGCCAGCCAGCCAGCCAGCCAGCCAGCCAGCCAGCCAGCCAGCCAGCCAGCCAGCCAGCCAGCCAGCCAGCCAGCCAGCCAGCCAGCCAGCCAGCCAGCCAGCCAGCCAGCCAGCCAGCCAGCCAGCCAGCCAGCCAGCCAGCCAGCCAGCCAGCCAGCCAGCCAGCCAGCCAGCCAGCCAGCCAGCCAGCCAGCCAGCCAGCCAGCCAGCCAGCCAGCCAGCCAGCCAGCCAGCCAGCCAGCCAGCCAGCCAGCCAGCCAGCCAGCCAGCCAGCCAGCCAGCCAGCCAGCCAGCCAGCCAGCCAGCCAGCCAGCCAGCCAGCCAGCCAGCCAGCCAGCCAGCCAGCCAGCCAGCCAGCCAGCCAGCCAGCCAGCCAGCCAGCCAGCCAGCCAGCCAGCCAGCCAGCCAGCCAGCCAGCCAGCCAGCCAGCCAGCCAGCCAGCCAGCCAGCCAGCCAGCCAGCCAGCCAGCCAGCCAGCCAGCCAGCCAGCCAGCCAGCCAGCCAGCCAGCCAGCCAGCCAGCCAGCCAGCCAGCCAGCCAGCCAGCCAGCCAGCCAGCCAGCCAGCCAGCCAGCCAGCCAGCCAGCCAGCCAGCCAGCCAGCCAGCCAGCCAGCCAGCCAGCCAGCCAGCCAGCCAGCCAGCCAGCCAGCCAGCCAGCCAGCCAGCCAGCCAGCCAGCCAGCCAGCCAGCCAGCCAGCCAGCCAGCCAGCCAGCCAGCCAGCCAGCCAGCCAGCCAGCCAGCCAGCCAGCCAGCCAGCCAGCCAGCCAGCCAGCCAGCCAGCCAGCCAGCCAGCCAGCCAGCCAGCCAGCCAGCCAGCCAGCCAGCCAGCCAGCCAGCCAGCCAGCCAGCCAGCCAGCCAGCCAGCCAGCCAGCCAGCCAGCCAGCCAGCCAGCCAGCCAGCCAGCCAGCCAGCCAGCCAGCCAGCCAGCCAGCCAGCCAGCCAGCCAGCCAGCCAGCCAGCCAGCCAGCCAGCCAGCCAGCCAGCCAGCCAGCCAGCCAGCCAGCCAGCCAGCCAGCCAGCCAGCCAGCCAGCCAGCCAGCCAGCCAGCCAGCCAGCCAGCCAGCCAGCCAGCCAGCCAGCCAGCCAGCCAGCCAGCCAGCCAGCCAGCCAGCCAGCCAGCCAGCCAGCCAGCCAGCCAGCCAGCCAGCCAGCCAGCCAGCCAGCCAGCCAGCCAGCCAGCCAGCCAGCCAGCCAGCCAGCCAGCCAGCCAGCCAGCCAGCCAGCCAGCCAGCCAGCCAGCCAGCCAGCCAGCCAGCCAGCCAGCCAGCCAGCCAGCCAGCCAGCCAGCCAGCCAGCCAGCCAGCCAGCCAGCCAGCCAGCCAGCCAGCCAGCCAGCCAGCCAGCCAGCCAGCCAGCCAGCCAGCCAGCCAGCCAGCCAGCCAGCCAGCCAGCCAGCCAGCCAGCCAGCCAGCCAGCCAGCCAGCCAGCCAGCCAGCCAGCCAGCCAGCCAGCCAGCCAGCCAGCCAGCCAGCCAGCCAGCCAGCCAGCCAGCCAGCCAGCCAGCCAGCCAGCCAGCCAGCCAGCCAGCCAGCCAGCCAGCCAGCCAGCCAGCCAGCCAGCCAGCCAGCCAGCCAGCCAGCCAGCCAGCCAGCCAGCCAGCCAGCCAGCCAGCCAGCCAGCCAGCCAGCCAGCCAGCCAGCCAGCCAGCCAGCCAGCCAGCCAGCCAGCCAGCCAGCCAGCCAGCCAGCCAGCCAGCCAGCCAGCCAGCCAGCCAGCCAGCCAGCCAGCCAGCCAGCCAGCCAGCCAGCCAGCCAGCCAGCCAGCCAGCCAGCCAGCCAGCCAGCCAGCCAGCCAGCCAGCCAGCCAGCCAGCCAGCCAGCCAGCCAGCCAGCCAGCCAGCCAGCCAGCCAGCCAGCCAGCCAGCCAGCCAGCCAGCCAGCCAGCCAGCCAGCCAGCCAGCCAGCCAGCCAGCCAGCCAGCCAGCCAGCCAGCCAGCCAGCCAGCCAGCCAGCCAGCCAGCCAGCCAGCCAGCCAGCCAGCCAGCCAGCCAGCCAGCCAGCCAGCCAGCCAGCCAGCCAGCCAGCCAGCCAGCCAGCCAGCCAGCCAGCCAGCCAGCCAGCCAGCCAGCCAGCCAGCCAGCCAGCCAGCCAGCCAGCCAGCCAGCCAGCCAGCCAGCCAGCCAGCCAGCCAGCCAGCCAGCCAGCCAGCCAGCCAGCCAGCCAGCCAGCCAGCCAGCCAGCCAGCCAGCCAGCCAGCCAGCCAGCCAGCCAGCCAGCCAGCCAGCCAGCCAGCCAGCCAGCCAGCCAGCCAGCCAGCCAGCCAGCCAGCCAGCCAGCCAGCCAGCCAGCCAGCCAGCCAGCCAGCCAGCCAGCCAGCCAGCCAGCCAGCCAGCCAGCCAGCCAGCCAGCCAGCCAGCCAGCCAGCCAGCCAGCCAGCCAGCCAGCCAGCCAGCCAGCCAGCCAGCCAGCCAGCCAGCCAGCCAGCCAGCCAGCCAGCCAGCCAGCCAGCCAGCCAGCCAGCCAGCCAGCCAGCCAGCCAGCCAGCCAGCCAGCCAGCCAGCCAGCCAGCCAGCCAGCCAGCCAGCCAGCCAGCCAGCCAGCCAGCCAGCCAGCCAGCCAGCCAGCCAGCCAGCCAGCCAGCCAGCCAGCCAGCCAGCCAGCCAGCCAGCCAGCCAGCCAGCCAGCCAGCCAGCCAGCCAGCCAGCCAGCCAGCCAGCCAGCCAGCCAGCCAGCCAGCCAGCCAGCCAGCCAGCCAGCCAGCCAGCCAGCCAGCCAGCCAGCCAGCCAGCCAGCCAGCCAGCCAGCCAGCCAGCCAGCCAGCCAGCCAGCCAGCCAGCCAGCCAGCCAGCCAGCCAGCCAGCCAGCCAGCCAGCCAGCCAGCCAGCCAGCCAGCCAGCCAGCCAGCCAGCCAGCCAGCCAGCCAGCCAGCCAGCCAGCCAGCCAGCCAGCCAGCCAGCCAGCCAGCCAGCCAGCCAGCCAGCCAGCCAGCCAGCCAGCCAGCCAGCCAGCCAGCCAGCCAGCCAGCCAGCCAGCCAGCCAGCCAGCCAGCCAGCCAGCCAGCCAGCCAGCCAGCCAGCCAGCCAGCCAGCCAGCCAGCCAGCCAGCCAGCCAGCCAGCCAGCCAGCCAGCCAGCCAGCCAGCCAGCCAGCTATAGTATATATGAAATTTATATGTCACAACGGGTACCAGGCAGCTATATTATATTTGTATGAACCAGCCACCCCATATATGGTATATATATATATGATACCAACCTATGATACTATGGTATGGTTGAAATCGCTTGATTTGTGTCGAATTTCTGGGAAAATGACTTTCGTTTTTGGAAAAAACGCCATATCTTGGAAACGGTGCCTCGGATCGCAATTTTGCCTTTTGGTTAAGTTTTTTTTTCAAACATACACGACCGGATGGCACAACTTTTAAGCCAAAAATCACGGCTCTAGCTATTATAGAACCCGTCTTATGGTCGAAAATAAGTTCGACCAAAAAAACAACTTTTTTTGCAAGGCTCTTTGACTGTGAATATCTCGGAAACAGAGGGACGCAGGAAAAAAGTAATGATGTGGGGTTGTAGGTAATTATTTCGTCTTTAAGGCATGCAAAGTCAGAAATCGGAAATCGCTTGATTTGTGTCGAATTTCTGGGAAAATAACTTTCGTTTTTGGAAAAAACGCCATATCTCGGAAACGGTGCGTCGGATCGCAATTTTGCCTTTTAGTTAAGTTTTTTTTTCAAACATACACGACCGGATGGCACAACTTTTAAGCCAAAAATCACGGCTCTAGCTATTATAGAACCCGTCTTATGGTCGAAAATAAGTTCGACCAAAAAAACAACTCTTTTTGCAAGGCTCTGGAGGTGCATAATTTGACTTTGAATATTTCGAGAACGGGGGGACGCTCGATCCTCCGATCCTTGGCCTAGCTGCGGTCGACGCACGAACCCACACGGCTGTATAACTGTCTAAAAAAAAAGCAATATCGCCGTTGGGAGTCGCCATTAAACTGTAGGTTCCCTCTATATACAAAAAATATTTATCCATACAATATTTATAAAAATATTTATCCAACGGAACCATCCCCATGCGATTACAACCATAAATTCAGATTCACTCGAAAACATTCCGACACACTTCGATTTATTTATGAAGGAAGGGACCAGAGTTTCCCCTGACTTATATGCATGTATTAGTATATGCATGTATGTGTATATGAATGTTATGCATGTTGTCTGGTGGCTAGATTTTGCTATTGCTATACTATAGAATATACCAGCCAGCCAGCCAGCCAGCCAGCCAGCCAGCCAGCCAGCCAGCCAGCCAGCCAGCCAGCCAGCCAGCCAGCCAGCCAGCCAGCCAGCCAGCCAGCCAGCCAGCCAGCCAGCCAGCCAGCCAGCCAGCCAGCCAGCCAGCCAGCCAGCCAGCCAGCCAGCCAGCCAGCCAGCCAGCCAGCCAGCCAGCCAGCCAGCCAGCCAGCCAGCCAGCCAGCCAGCCAGCCAGCCAGCCAGCCAGCCAGCCAGCCAGCCAGCCAGCCAGCCAGCCAGCCAGCCAGCCAGCCAGCCAGCCAGCCAGCCAGCCAGCCAGCCAGCCAGCCAGCCAGCCAGCCAGCCAGCCAGCCAGCCAGCCAGCCAGCCAGCCAGCCAGCCAGCCAGCCAGCCAGCCAGCCAGCCAGCCAGCCAGCCAGCCAGCCAGCCAGCCAGCCAGCCAGCCAGCCAGCCAGCCAGCCAGCCAGCCAGCCAGCCAGCCAGCCAGCCAGCCAGCCAGCCAGCCAGCCAGCCAGCCAGCCAGCCAGCCAGCCAGCCAGCCAGCCAGCCAGCCAGCCAGCCAGCCAGCCAGCCAGCCAGCCAGCCAGCCAGCCAGCCAGCCAGCCAGCCAGCCAGCCAGCCAGCCAGCCAGCCAGCCAGCCAGCCAGCCAGCCAGCCAGCCAGCCAGCCAGCCAGCCAGCCAGCCAGCCAGCCAGCCAGCCAGCCAGCCAGCCAGCCAGCCAGCCAGCCAGCCAGCCAGCCAGCCAGCCAGCCAGCCAGCCAGCCAGCCAGCCAGCCAGCCAGCCAGCCAGCCAGCCAGCCAGCCAGCCAGCCAGCCAGCCAGCCAGCCAGCCAGCCAGCCAGCCAGCCAGCCAGCCAGCCAGCCAGCCAGCCAGCCAGCCAGCCAGCCAGCCAGCCAGCCAGCCAGCCAGCCAGCCAGCCAGCCAGCCAGCCAGCCAGCCAGCCAGCCAGCCAGCCAGCCAGCCAGCCAGCCAGCCAGCCAGCCAGCCAGCCAGCCAGCCAGCCAGCCAGCCAGCCAGCCAGCCAGCCAGCCAGCCAGCCAGCCAGCCAGCCAGCCAGCCAGCCAGCCAGCCAGCCAGCCAGCCAGCCAGCCAGCCAGCCAGCCAGCCAGCCAGCCAGCCAGCCAGCCAGCCAGCCAGCCAGCCAGCCAGCCAGCCAGCCAGCCAGCCAGCCAGCCAGCCAGCCAGCCAGCCAGCCAGCCAGCCAGCCAGCCAGCCAGCCAGCCAGCCAGCCAGCCAGCCAGCCAGCCAGCCAGCCAGCCAGCCAGCCAGCCAGCCAGCCAGCCAGCCAGCCAGCCAGCCAGCCAGCCAGCCAGCCAGCCAGCCAGCCAGCCAGCCAGCCAGCCAGCCAGCCAGCCAGCCAGCCAGCCAGCCAGCCAGCCAGCCAGCCAGCCAGCCAGCCAGCCAGCCAGCCAGCCAGCCAGCCAGCCAGCCAGCCAGCCAGCCAGCCAGCCAGCCAGCCAGCCAGCCAGCCAGCCAGCCAGCCAGCCAGCCAGCCAGCCAGCCAGCCAGCCAGCCAGCCAGCCAGCCAGCCAGCCAGCCAGCCAGCCAGCCAGCCAGCCAGCCAGCCAGCCAGCCAGCCAGCCAGCCAGCCAGCCAGCCAGCCAGCCAGCCAGCCAGCCAGCCAGCCAGCCAGCCAGCCAGCCAGCCAGCCAGCCAGCCAGCCAGCCAGCCAGCCAGCCAGCCAGCCAGCCAGCCAGCCAGCCAGCCAGCCAGCCAGCCAGCCAGCCAGCCAGCCAGCCAGCCAGCCAGCCAGCCAGCCAGCCAGCCAGCCAGCCAGCCAGCCAGCCAGCCAGCCAGCCAGCCAGCCAGCCAGCCAGCCAGCCAGCCAGCCAGCCAGCCAGCCAGCCAGCCAGCCAGCCAGCCAGCCAGCCAGCCAGCCAGCCAGCCAGCCAGCCAGCCAGCCAGCCAGCCAGCCAGCCAGCCAGCCAGCCAGCCAGCCAGCCAGCCAGCCAGCCAGCCAGCCAGCCAGCCAGCCAGCCAGCCAGCCAGCCAGCCAGCCAGCCAGCCAGCCAGCCAGCCAGCCAGCCAGCCAGCCAGCCAGCCAGCCAGCCAGCCAGCCAGCCAGCCAGCCAGCCAGCCAGCCAGCCAGCCAGCCAGCCAGCCAGCCAGCCAGCCAGCCAGCCAGCCAGCCAGCCAGCCAGCCAGCCAGCCAGCCAGCCAGCCAGCCAGCCAGCCAGCCAGCCAGCCAGCCAGCCAGCCAGCCAGCCAGCCAGCCAGCCAGCCAGCCAGCCAGCCAGCCAGCCAGCCAGCCAGCCAGCCAGCCAGCCAGCCAGCCAGCCAGCCAGCCAGCCAGCCAGCCAGCCAGCAGCCAGCCAGCCAGCCAGCCAGCCAGCCAGCCAGCCAGCCAGCCAGCCAGCCAGCCAGCCAGCCAGCCAGCCAGCCAGCCAGCCAGCCAGCCAGCCAGCCAGCCAGCCAGCCAGCCAGCCAGCCAGCCAGCCAGCCAGCCAGCCAGCCAGCCAGCCAGCCAGCCAGCCAGCCAGCCAGCCAGCCAGCCAGCCAGCCAGCCAGCCAGCCAGCCAGCCAGCCAGCCAGCCAGCCAGCCAGCCAGCCAGCCAGCCAGCCAGCCAGCCAGCCAGCCAGCCAGCCAGCCAGCCAGCCAGCCAGCCAGCCAGCCAGCCAGCCAGCCAGCCAGCCAGCCAGCCAGCCAGCCAGCCAGCCAGCCAGCCAGCCAGCCAGCCAGCCAGCCAGCCAGCCAGCCAGCCAGCCAGCCAGCCAGCCAGCCAGCCAGCCAGCCAGCCAGCCAGCCAGCCAGCCAGCCAGCCAGCCAGCCAGCCAGCCAGCCAGCCAGCTATAGTATATATGAAATTTATATGTCACAACGGGTACCAGGCAGCTATATTATATTTGTATGAACCAGCCACCCCATATATGGTATATATATATATGATACCAACCTATGATACTATGGTATGGTTGAAATCGCTTGATTTGTGTCGAATTTCTGGGAAAATGACTTTCGTTTTTGGAAAAAACGCCATATCTTGGAAACGGTGCCTCGGATCGCAATTTTGCCTTTTGGTTAAGTTTTTTTTTCAAACATACACGACCGGATGGCACAACTTTTAAGCCAAAAATCACGGCTCTAGCTATTATAGAACCCGTCTTATGGTCGAAAATAAGTTCGACCAAAAAAACAACTTTTTTTGCAAGGCTCTTTGACTGTGAATATCTCGGAAACAGAGGGACGCAGGAAAAAAGTAATGATGTGGGGTTGTAGGTAATTATTTCGTCTTTAAGGCATGCAAAGTCAGAAATCGGAAATCGCTTGATTTGTGTCGAATTTCTGGGAAAATAACTTTCGTTTTTGGAAAAAACGCCATATCTCGGAAACGGTGCGTCGGATCGCAATTTTGCCTTTTAGTTAAGTTTTTTTTTCAAACATACACGACCGGATGGCACAACTTTTAAGCCAAAAATCACGGCTCTAGCTATTATAGAACCCGTCTTATGGTCGAAAATAAGTTCGACCAAAAAAACAACTCTTTTTGCAAGGCTCTGGAGGTGCATAATTTGACTTTGAATATTTCGAGAACGGGGGGACGCTCGATCCTCCGATCCTTGGCCTAGCTGCGGTCGACGCACGAACCCACACGGCTGTATAACTGTCTAAAAAAAAAGCAATATCGCCGTTGGGAGTCGCCATTAAACTGTAGGTTCCCTCTATATACAAAAAATATTTATCCATACAATATTTATAAAAATATTTATCCAACGGAACCATCCCCATGCGATTACAACCATAAATTCAGATTCACTCGAAAACATTCCGACACACTTCGATTTATTTATGAAGGAAGGGACCAGAGTTTCCCCTGACTTATATGCATGTATTAGTGTATGCATGTATGTGTATATGAATGTTATGCATGTTGTCTGGTGGCTAGATTTTGCTATTGCTATACTATAGAATATACCAGCCAGCCAGCCAGCCAGCCAGCCAGCCAGCCAGCCAGCCAGCCAGCCAGCCAGCCAGCCAGCCAGCCAGCTAGCCAGCCAGCCAGCCAGCCAGCCAGCCAGCCAGCCAGCCAGCCAGCCAGCCAGCCAGCCAGCCAGCCAGCCAGCCAGCCAGCCAGCCAGCCAGCCAGCCAGCCAGCCAGCCAGCCAGCCAGCCAGCCAGCCAGCCAGCCAGCCAGCCAGCCAGCCAGCCAGCCAGCCAGCCAGCCAGCCAGCCAGCCAGCCAGCCAGCCAGCCAGCCAGCCAGCCAGCCAGCCAGCCAGCCAGCCAGCCAGCCAGCCAGCCAGCCAGCCAGCCAGCCAGCCAGCCAGCCAGCCAGCCAGCCAGCCAGCCAGCCAGCCAGCCAGCCAGCCAGCCAGCCAGCCAGCCAGCCAGCCAGCCAGCCAGCCAGCCAGCCAGCCAGCCAGCCAGCCAGCCAGCCAGCCAGCCAGCCAGCCAGCCAGCCAGCCAGCCAGCCAGCCAGCCAGCCAGCCAGCCAGCCAGCCAGCCAGCCAGCCAGCCAGCCAGCCAGCCAGCCAGCCAGCCAGCCAGCCAGCCAGCCAGCCAGCCAGCCAGCCAGCCAGCCAGCCAGCCAGCCAGCCAGCCAGCCAGCCAGCCAGCCAGCCAGCCAGCCAGCCAGCCAGCCAGCCAGCCAGCCAGCCAGCCAGCCAGCCAGCCAGCCAGCCAGCCAGCCAGCCAGCCAGCCAGCCAGCCAGCCAGCCAGCCAGCCAGCCAGCCAGCCAGCCAGCCAGCCAGCCAGCCAGCCAGCCAGCCAGCCAGCCAGCCAGCCAGCCAGCCAGCCAGCCAGCCAGCCAGCCAGCCAGCCAGCCAGCCAGCCAGCCAGCCAGCCAGCCAGCCAGCCAGCCAGCCAGCCAGCCAGCCAGCCAGCCAGCCAGCCAGCCAGCCAGCCAGCCAGCCAGCCAGCCAGCCAGCCAGCCAGCCAGCCAGCCAGCCAGCCAGCCAGCCAGCCAGCCAGCCAGCCAGCCAGCCAGCCAGCCAGCCAGCCAGCCAGCCAGCCAGCCAGCCAGCCAGCCAGCCAGCCAGCCAGCCAGCCAGCCAGCCAGCCAGCCAGCCAGCCAGCCAGCCAGCCAGCCAGCCAGCCAGCCAGCCAGCCAGCCAGCCAGCCAGCCAGCCAGCCAGCCAGCCAGCCAGCCAGCCAGCCAGCCAGCCAGCCAGCCAGCCAGCCAGCCAGCCAGCCAGCCAGCCAGCCAGCCAGCCAGCCAGCCAGCCAGCCAGCCAGCCAGCCAGCCAGCCAGCCAGCCAGCCAGCCAGCCAGCCAGCCAGCCAGCCAGCCAGCCAGCCAGCCAGCCAGCCAGCCAGCCAGCCAGCCAGCCAGCCAGCCAGCCAGCCAGCCAGCCAGCCAGCCAGCCAGCCAGCCAGCCAGCCAGCCAGCCAGCCAGCCAGCCAGCCAGCCAGCCAGCCAGCCAGCCAGCCAGCCAGCCAGCCAGCCAGCCAGCCAGCCAGCCAGCCAGCCAGCCAGCCAGCCAGCCAGCCAGCCAGCCAGCCAGCCAGCCAGCCAGCCAGCCAGCCAGCCAGCCAGCCAGCCAGCCAGCCAGCCAGCCAGCCAGCCAGCCAGCCAGCCAGCCAGCCAGCCAGCCAGCCAGCCAGCCAGCCAGCCAGCCAGCCAGCCAGCCAGCCAGCCAGCCAGCCAGCCAGCCAGCCAGCCAGCCAGCCAGCCAGCCAGCCAGCCAGCCAGCCAGCCAGCCAGCCAGCCAGCCAGCCAGCCAGCCAGCCAGCCCGCCAGCCAGCCAGCCAGCCAGCCAGCCAGCCAGCCAGCCAGCCAGCCAGCCAGCCAGCCAGCCAGCCAGCCAGCCAGCCAGCCAGCCAGCCAGCCAGCCAGCCAGCCAGCCAGCCAGCCAGCCAGCCAGCCAGCCAGCTATAGTATATATGAAATTTATATGTCACAACGGGTACCAGGCAGCTATATTATATTTGTATGAACCAGCCACCCCATATATGGTATATATATATATGATACCAACCTATGATACTATGGTATGGTTGAAATCGCTTGATTTGTGTCGAATTTCTGGGAAAATGACTTTCGTTTTTGGAAAAAACGCCATATCTTGGAAACGGTGCCTCGGATCGCAATTTTGCCTTTTGGTTAAGTTTTTTTTTCAAACATACACGACCGGATGGCACAACTTTTAAGCCAAAAATCACGGCTCTAGCTATTATAGAACCCGTCTTATGGTCGAAAATAAGTTCGACCAAAAAAACAACTTTTTTTGCAAGGCTCTTTGACTGTGAATATCTCGGAAACAGAGGGACGCAGGAAAAAAGTAATGATGTGGGGTTGTAGGTAATTATTTCGTCTTTAAGGCATGCAAAGTCAGAAATCGGAAATCGCTTGATTTGTGTCGAATTTCTGGGAAAATAACTTTCGTTTTTGGAAAAAACGCCATATCTCGGAAACGGTGCGTCGGATCGCAATTTTGCCTTTTAGTTAAGTTTTTTTTTCAAACATACACGACCGGATGGCACAACTTTTAAGCCAAAAATCACGGCTCTAGCTATTATAGAACCCGTCTTATGGTCGAAAATAAGTTCGACCAAAAAAACAACTCTTTTTGCAAGGCTCTGGAGGTGCATAATTTGACTTTGAATATTTCGAGAACGGGGGGACGCTCGATCCTCCGATCCTTGGCCTAGCTGCGGTCGACGCACGAACCCACACGGCTGTATAACTGTCTAAAAAAAAAGCAATATCGCCGTTGGGAGTCGCCATTAAACTGTAGGTTCCCTCTATATACAAAAAATATTTATCCATACAATATTTATAAAAATATTTATCCAACGGAACCATCCCCATGCGATTACAACCATAAATTCAGATTCACTCGAAAACATTCCGACACACTTCGATTTATTTATGAAGGAAGGGACCAGAGTTTCCCCTGACTTATATGCATGTATTAGTGTATGCATGTATGTGTATATGAATGTTATGCATGTTGTCTGGTGGCTAGATTTTGCTATTGCTATACTATAGAATATACCAGCCAGCCAGCCAGCCAGCCAGCCAGCCAGCCAGCCAGCCAGCCAGCCAGCCAGCCAGCCAGCCAGCCAGCCAGCCAGCCAGCCAGCCAGCCAGCCAGCCAGCCAGCCAGCCAGCCAGCCAGCCAGCCAGCCAGCCAGCCAGCCAGCCAGCCAGCCAGCCAGCCAGCCAGCCAGCCAGCCAGCCAGCCAGCCAGCCAGCCAGCCAGCCAGCCAGCCAGCCAGCCAGCCAGCCAGCCAGCCAGCCAGCCAGCCAGCCAGCCAGCCAGCCAGCCAGCCAGCCAGCCAGCCAGCCAGCCAGCCAGCCAGCCAGCCAGCCAGCCAGCCAGCCAGCCAGCCAGCCAGCCAGCCAGCCAGCCAGCCAGCCAGCCAGCCAGCCAGCCAGCCAGCCAGCCAGCCAGCCAGCCAGCCAGCCAGCCAGCCAGCCAGCCAGCCAGCCAGCCAGCCAGCCAGCCAGCCAGCCAGCCAGCCAGCCAGCCAGCCAGCCAGCCAGCCAGCCAGCCAGCCAGCCAGCCAGCCAGCCAGCCAGCCAGCCAGCCAGCCAGCCAGCCAGCCAGCCAGCCAGCCAGCCAGCCAGCCAGCCAGCCAGCCAGCCAGCCAGCCAGCCAGCCAGCCAGCCAGCCAGCCAGCCAGCCAGCCAGCCAGCCAGCCAGCCAGCCAGCCAGCCAGCCAGCCAGCCAGCCAGCCAGCCAGCCAGCCAGCCAGCCAGCCAGCCAGCCAGCCAGCCAGCCAGCCAGCCAGCCAGCCAGCCAGCCAGCCAGCCAGCCAGCCAGCCAGCCAGCCAGCCAGCCAGCCAGCCAGCCAGCCAGCCAGCCAGCCAGCCAGCCAGCCAGCCAGCCAGCCAGCCAGCCAGCCAGCCAGCCAGCCAGCCAGCCAGCCAGCCAGCCAGCCAGCCAGCCAGCCAGCCAGCCAGCCAGCCAGCCAGCCAGCCAGCCAGCCAGCCAGCCAGCCAGCCAGCCAGCCAGCCAGCCAGCCAGCCAGCCAGCCAGCCAGCCAGCCAGCCAGCCAGCCAGCCAGCCAGCCAGCCAGCCAGCCAGCCAGCCAGCCAGCCAGCCAGCCAGCCAGCCAGCCAGCCAGCCAGCCAGCCAGCCAGCCAGCCAGCCAGCCAGCCAGCCAGCCAGCCAGCCAGCCAGCCAGCCAGCCAGCCAGCCAGCCAGCCAGCCAGCCAGCCAGCCAGCCAGCCAGCCAGCCAGCCAGCCAGCCAGCCAGCCAGCCAGCCAGCCAGCCAGCCAGCCAGCCAGCCAGCCAGCCAGCCAGCCAGCCAGCCAGCCAGCCAGCCAGCCAGCCAGCCAGCCAGCCAGCCAGCCAGCCAGCCAGCCAGCCAGCCAGCCAGCCAGCCAGCCAGCCAGCCAGCCAGCCAGCCAGCCAGCCAGCCAGCCAGCCAGCCAGCCAGCCAGCCAGCCAGCCAGCCAGCCAGCCAGCCAGCCAGCCAGCCAGCCAGCCAGCCAGCCAGCCAGCCAGCCAGCCAGCCAGCCAGCCAGCCAGCCAGCCAGCCAGCCAGCCAGCCAGCCAGCCAGCCAGCCAGCCAGCCAGCCAGCCAGCCAGCCAGCCAGCCAGCCAGCCAGCCAGCCAGCCAGCCAGCCAGCCAGCCAGCCAGCCAGCCAGCCAGCCAGCCAGCCAGCCAGCCAGCCAGCCAGCCAGCCAGCCAGCCAGCCAGCCAGCCAGCCAGCCAGCCAGCCAGCCAGCCAGCCAGCCAGCCAGCCAGCCAGCCAGCCAGCCAGCCAGCCAGCCAGCCAGCCAGCCAGCCAGCCAGCCAGCCAGCCAGCCAGCCAGCCAGCCAGCCAGCCAGCCAGCCACCAGCCAGCCAGCCAATCCAGCCCCACCCAGCCAGCCAGCCAGCCAGCAAGCAGCCAGCCAGCCAGCCAGCCAGCCAGCCAGCCAGCCAGCCAGCCAGCTATAGTATAGATGAAATTTATATATCGCAACGGGTACCACGCACCTACAGTATATTTGTATGTAACAGCCACCCAATATATGGTATATATATATGATAGCAACCTATGATAGCTGACTTAGGGACATTTCTTCGAATGCCAAATTTCAAATTTACCCGGCCTACTAAGTTTTCCCAGTGATCCCGGCCTACGTCCACTGTATAATAATCTCATCTCCCCGCGATATCTCGGAAACGGTGCGTCGCCTTTCAGTCAAGTTTTTTTTCAAACATACACGACCGGATGACGCAACTTTTAACCCAAATTGGATGGCTCTAGCTATTATAGAACCCGTCTTTTGGTAAAAAATAAGTTCAAACCAAAAAAAGGCAACCTTTTTTGCAAGGCTCTTTGACCGTGAATATCTCGGGAACAGAGGGACGTAGGAAAAAAGTAATGATGTGGGTTTGTAGGTAATTACTTCGTCTTTAAGGCATGCAAAGTTAGAAATCGGAAATCGCCTGATTTGTGTCGAATATCTGGGAAAATAACTTCGTTTTTTGGAAAAAACGCCATATCTCGGAAACGGTGCGTCGGATCGCAATTTTGCCTTTTAGTTAAGTTTTTTTTCCAAACATACACGACCGGATGGCACAACTTTTAAGCCAAAAATCACGGCTCTAGCTATTATAGAACCCGTCTTTTGGTCAAAAATATGTTCAATCAAAAAACCAACCTAAATATAAAAATATTTATCCAACGAAACATCCCCATGCGATTACAACTCGCACTTGCCCAGTTTATTTCCTTAATTTTCGATTTAGATTTAGATTCACTCGAAAACATTCCGACACACTTCGATTTATTTATGAAGGAAGGGACCAGAGTTTCCCCTGACTTATATGCATGTATGAGTGTATGGATATATGTGTATATGAATGTTCTGCATGTTGTCTGATGGCTAGTTTTTGCTATTGCTATACTATAGAATATACCAGCCAGCCAGCCAGCCAGCCAGCCAGCCAGCCAGCCAGCCAGCCAGCCAGCCAGCCAGCCAGCCAGCCAGCCAGCCAGCCAGCCAGCCAGCCAGCCAGCCAGCCAGCCAGCCAGCCAGCCAGCCAGCCAGCCAGCCAGCCAGCCAGCCAGCCAGCCAGCCAGCCAGCCAGCCAGCCAGCCAGCCAGCCAGCCAGCCAGCCAGCCAGCCAGCCAGCCAGCCAGCCAGCCAGCCAGCCAGCCAGCCAGCCAGCCAGCCAGCCAGCCAGCCAGCCAGCCAGCCAGCCAGCCAGCCAGCCAGCCAGCCAGCCAGCCAGCCAGCCAGCCAGCCAGCCAGCCAGCCAGCCAGCCAGCCAGCCAGCCAGCCAGCCAGCCAGCCAGCCAGCCAGCCAGCCAGCCAGCCAGCCAGCCAGCCAGCCAGCCAGCCAGCCAGCCAGCCAGCCAGCCAGCCAGCCAGCCAGCCAGCCAGCCAGCCAGCCAGCAGCCAGCCAGCCAGCCAGCCAGCCAGCCAGCCAGCCAGCCAGCCAGCCAGCCAGCAGCCAGCCAGCCAGCCAGCCAGCCAGCCAGCCAGCCAGCCAGCCAGCCAGCCAGCCAGCCAGCCAGCCAGCCAGCCAGCCAGCCAGCCAGCCAGCCAGCCAGCCAGCCAGCCAGCCAGCCAGCCAGCCAGCCAGCCAGCCAGCCAGCCAGCCAGCCAGCCAGCCAGCCAGCCAGCCAGCCAGCCAGCCAGCCAGCCAGCCAGCCAGCCAGCCAGCCAGCCAGCCAGCCAGCCAGCCAGCCAGCCAGCCAGCCAGCCAGCCAGCCAGCCAGCCAGCCAGCCCAGCCAGCCAGCCAGCCAGCCAGCCAGCCAGCCAGCCAGCCAGCCAGCCAGCCAGCCAGCCAGCCAGCCAGCCAGCCAGCCAGCCAGCCAGCCAGCCAGCCAGCCAGCCAGCCAGCCAGCCAGCCAGCCAGCCAGCCAGCCAGCCAGCCAGCCAGCCAGCCAGCCAGCCAGCCAGCCAGCCAGCCAGCCAGCCAGCCAGCCAGCCAGCCAGCAGCCAGCCAGCCAGCCAGCCAGCCAGCCAGCCAGCCAGCCAGCCAGCCAGCCAGCCACCCGCCAGCCAGCCAGCCAGCCAGCCAGCCAGCCAGCCAGCCAGCCAGCCAGCCAGCCAGCCAGCTATAGTATAGATGAAATTTATATATCGCAACGGGTACCACGCACCTACAGTATATTTGTATGTAACAGCCACCCAATATATGGTATATATATATGATAGCAACCTATGATAGCTGACTTAGGGATATTTCTTCGAATGCCAAATTTCAAATTTACCCGGCCTACTAAGTTTTCCCAGTGATTCCCGGCCTACGTCCACTGTATAATAATCTCATCTCCCCGCGATATCTCGGAAACGGTGCGTCGGATCGCAATTTGCCTCTCAGTCAAGTTTTTTTCAATCATACACGACCGGATGACGCAACTTTTAAGCCAAATTGTATGGCTCTAGCTATTATAGAACCCGTCTTTTGGTCAAAAATAAGTTCAACCAAAAAAAGCAACCTTTTTTGCAAGGCTCTTTGACCGTGAATATCTCGGGAACAGAGGGACGTAGGAAAAAAGTAATGATGTGGGTTTGTAGGTAATTACTTCGTCTTTAAGGCATGCAAAGTTAGAAATCGGAAATCGCCTGATTTGTGTCGAATATCTGGGAAAATAACTTTCGTTTTTGGAAAAAACGCCATATCTCGGAAACGGTGCGTCGGATCGCAATTTTGCCTTTTAGTTAAGTTTTTTTTCCAAACATACACGACCGGATGGCACAACTTTTAAGCCAAAAATCACGGCTCTAGCTATTATAGAACCCGTCTTTTGGTCAAAAATATGTTCAATCAAAAAACCAACCTAAATATAAAAATATTTATCCAACGAAACCATCCCCATGCGATTACAACTCGCACTTGCCCAGTTTATTTCCTTAATTTTCGATTTAGATTTAGATTCACTCGAAAACATTCCGACACACTTCGATTTATTTATGAAGGAAGGGACCAGAGTTTCCCCTGACTTATATGCATGTATGAGTGTATGGATATATGTGTATATGAATGTTCTGCATGTTGTCTGATGGCTAGTTTTTGCTATTGCTATACTATAGAATATACCAGCCAGCCAGCCAGCCAGCCAGCCAGCCAGCCAGCCAGCCAGCCAGCCAGCCAGCCAGCCAGCCAGCCAGCCAGCCAGCCAGCCAGCCAGCCAGCCAGCCAGCCAGCCAGCCAGCCAGCCAGCCAGCCAGCCAGCCAGCCAGCCAGCCAGCCAGCCAGCCAGCCAGCCAGCCAGCCAGCCAGCCAGCCAGCCAGCCAGCCAGCCAGCCAGCCAGCCAGCCAGCCAGCCAGCCAGCCAGCCAGCCAGCCAGCCAGCCAGCCAGCCAGCCAGCCAGCCAGCCAGCCAGCCAGCCAGCCAGCCAGCCAGCCAGCCAGCCAGCCAGCCAGCCAGCCAGCCAGCCAGCCAGCCAGCCAGCCAGCCAGCCAGCCAGCCAGCCAGCCAGCCAGCCAGCCAGCCAGCCAGCCAGCCAGCCAGCCAGCCAGCCAGCCAGCCAGCCAGCCAGCCAGCCAGCCAGCCAGCCAGCCAGCCAGCCAGCCAGCCAGCCAGCCAGCCAGCCAGCCAGCCAGCCAGCCAGCCAGCCAGCCAGCCAGCCAGCCAGCCAGCCAGCCAGCCAGCCAGCCAGCCAGCCAGCCAGCAGCCAGCCAGCCAGCCAGCCAGCCAGCCAGCCAGCCAGCCAGCCAGCCAGCCAGCCAGCCAGCCAGCCAGCCAGCCAGCCAGCCAGCCAGCCAGCCAGCCAGCCAGCCAGCCAGCCAGCCAGCCAGCCAGCCAGCCAGCCAGCCAGCCAGCCAGCCAGCCAGCCAGCCAGCCAGCCAGCCAGCCAGCCAGCCAGCCAGCCAGCCAGCCAGCCAGCCAGCCAGCCAGCCAGCCAGCCAGCCAGCCAGCCAGCCAGCCAGCCAGCCAGCCAGCCAGCCAGCCAGCCAGCCAGCCAGCCAGCCAGCCAGCCAGCCAGCCAGCCAGCCAGCCAGCCAGCCAGCCAGCCAGCCAGCTATAGTATAGATGAAATTTATATATCGCAACGGGTACCACGCACCTACAGTATATTTGTATGTAACAGCCACCCAATATATGGTATATATATATGATAGCAACCTATGATAGCTGACTTAGGGACATTTCTTCGAATGCCAAATTTCAAATTTACCCGGCCTACTAAGTTTTCCCAGTGATCCCGGCCTACGTCCACTGTATAATAATCTCATCTCCCCGCGATATCTCGGAAACGGTGCGTCGCCTTTCAGTCAAGTTTTTTTTCAAACATACACGACCGGATGACGCAACTTTTAACCCAAATTGGATGACTCTAGCTATTATAGAACCCGTCTTTTGGTAAAAAATAAGTTCAACCAAAAAAAGCAACCTTTTTTGCAAGGCTCTTTGACCGTGAATATCTCGGGAACAGAGGGACGTAGGAAAAAAGTAATGATGTGGGTTTGTAGGTAATTACTTCGTCTTTAAGGCATGCAAAGTTAGAAATCGGAAATCGCCTGATTTGTGTCGAATATCTGGGAAAATAACTTTCGTTTTTGGAAAAAACGCCATATCTCGGAAACGGTGCGTCGGATCGCAATTTTGCCTTTTAGTTAAGTTTTTTTTCCAAACATACACGACCGGATGGCACAACTTTTAAGCCAAAAATCACGGCTCTAGCTATTATAGAACCCGTCTTTTGGTCAAAAATATGTTCAACCAAAAAACCAACCTAAATATAAAAATATTTATCCAACGAAACCATCCCCATGCGATTACAACTCGCACTTGCCCAGTTTATTTCCTTAATTTTCGATTTAGATTTAGATTCACTCGAAAACATTCCGACACACTTCGATTTATTTATGAAGGAAGGGACCAGAGTTTCCCCTGACTTATATGCATGTATGAGTGTATGGATATATGTGTATATGAATGTTCTGCATGTTGTCTGATGGCTAGTTTTTGCTATTGCTATACTATAGAATATACCAGCCAGCCAGCCAGCCAGCCAGCCAGCCAGCCAGCCAGCCAGCCAGCCAGCCAGCCAGCCAGCCAGCCAGCAGCCAGCCAGCCAGCCAGCCAGCCAGCCAGCCAGCCAGCCAGCCAGCCAGCCAGCCAGCCAGCCAGCCAGCCAGCCAGCCAGCCAGCCAGCCAGCCAGCCAGCCAGCCAGCCAGGCCAGCCAGCCAGCCAGCCAGCCAGCCAGCCAGCCAGCCAGCCAGCCAGCCAGCCAGCCAGCCAGCCAGCCAGCCAGCCAGCCAGCCAGCCAGCCAGCCAGCCAGCCAGCCAGCCAGCCAGCCAGCCAGCCAGCCAGCCAGCCAGCCAGCCAGCCAGCCAGCCAGCCAGCCAGCCAGCCAGCCAGCCAGCCAGCCAGCCAGCCAGCCAGCCAGCCAGCCAGCCAGCCAGCCAGCCAGCCAGCCAGCCAGCCAGCCAGCCAGCCAGCCAGCCAGCCAGCCAGCCAGCCAGCCAGCCAGCCAGCCAGCCAGCCAGCCAGCCAGCCAGCCAGCAGCCAGCCAGCCAGCCAGCCAGCCAGCCAGCCAGCCAGCCAGCCAGCCAGCCAGCCAGCCAGCCAGCCAGCCAGCCAGCCAGCCAGCCAGCCAGCCAGCCAGCAGCCAGCCAGCCAGCCAGCCAGCCAGCCAGCCAGCCAGCCAGCCAGCCAGCCAGCCAGCTATAGTATAGATGAAATTTATATATCGCAACGGGTACCACGCACCTACAGTATATTTGTATGTAACAGCCACCCAATATATGGTATATATATATGATAGCAACCTATGATAGCTGACTTAGGGACATTTCTTCGAATGCCAAATTTCAAATTTACCCGGCCTACTAAGTTTTCCCAGTGATCCCGGCCTACGTCCACTGTATAATAATCTCATCTCCCCGCGATATCTCGGAAACGGTGCGTCGCCTTTCAGTCAAGTTTTTTTTCAAACATACACGACCGGATGACGCAACTTTTAACCCAAATTGGATGGCTCTAGCTATTATAGAACCCGTCTTTTGGTAAAAAATAAGTTCAACCAAAAAAAGCAACCTTTTTTGCAAGGCTCTTTGACCGTGAATATCTCGGGAACAGAGGGACGTAGGAAAAAAGTAATGATGTGGGTTTGTAGGTAATTACTTCGTCTTTAAGGCATGCAAAGTTAGAAATCGGAAATCGCCTGATTTGTGTCGAATATCTGGGAAAATAACTTTCGTTTTTGGAAAAAACGCCATATCTCGGAAACGGTGCGTCGGATCGCAATTTTGCCTTTTAGTTAAGTTTTTTTTCCAAACATACACGACCGGATGGCACAACTTTTAAGCCAAAAATCACGGCTCTAGCTATTATAGAACCCGTCTTTTGGTCAAAAATAGGTTCAACCAAAAAACCAACCTAAATATAAAAATATTTATCCAACGAAACCATCCCCATGCGATTACAACTCGCACTTGCCCAGTTTATTTCCTTAATTTTCGATTTAGATTTAGATTCACTCGAAAACATTCCGACACACTTCGATTTATTTATGAAGGAAGGGACCAGAGTTTCCCCTGACTTATATGCATGTATGAGTGTATGGATATATGTGTATATGAATGTTCTGCATGT
>CAKNEX010000062.1:0-130625 GCA_930367185.1 Myathropa florea | reverse complement strand
TTAAACCAAAAATCTTAATTCTAGGCCTACTAGTTTCCGAGAAAATGAAAATAAACCAAATTATGCCATACTTTTAGCTGAAAATATGTAAAAATATGTATGTTATTGTGCGATGCACATATTTTTTCTCAAAAACGGTAAGTCTGGCGTGGTTTTGACCATAACAAGATTTGTAGAGGCATTCATTACGAACATTCTTTAACCAAAAATCTTAATTCTAGGCCTACTAGTTTCCGAGAAAATGAAAATAAACCAAATTATGCCATACTTTTAGCTGAAAATATGTATGTTATTGTGCGATGCACATATTTTTTCTCAAAAACGGTAAGTCTGGCGTTGTTTTGACCATAACAAGATTTGTAGAGGCATTCAATACGAACATTTTAAACCAAAAATCTTAATTCTAGGCCTACTAGTTTCCGAGAAAATGAAATAAACCAAATTATGCCATACTTTTAGCTGAAAATATGTATGTTATTGTGCGATGCACATATTTTTTCTCAAAAACGGTAAGTCCTGGCGTGGTTTTGACCATAACAAGATTTGTAGAGGCATTCATTACGAACATTTTAAACCAAAAATCTTAATTCTAGGCCTACTAGTTTCCGAGAAAATGAAAATAAACCAAATTATGCCATACTTTTAGCTGAAAATATGTATGTTATTGTGCGATGCACATATTTTTTTCTCAAAAACGGTAAGTCTGGCGTGGTTTTGACCATAACAAGATTTGTAGAGGCATTCATTACGAACATTTTAAACCAAAAATCTTAATTCTAGGCCTACTAGTTTCCGAGAAAATGAAAATAAACCAAATTATGCCATACTTTTAGCTGAAAATATGTAAAAATATGTATGTTATTGTGCGTTGCACATATTTTTTTCTCAAAAACGGTAAGTCTTGGCGTGGTTTTGACCATAACAAGATTTGTAGAGGCATTCATTACGAACATTTTAAACCAAAAATCTTAATTCTAGGCCTACTAGTTTCCGAGAAAATGAAAATAAACCAATTATGCCATACTTTTTAGCTGAAATATGTATGTTATTGTGCGATGCACATATTTTTTCTCAAAAAACGGTAAGTCTGACGTGGTTTTGACCATAACAAGATTTGTAGAGGCATTCATTACGAACATTTTAAACCAAAAATCTTAATTCTAGGCCTACTAGTTTCCGAGAAAATGAAAATAAACCAAATTATGCCATACTTTTAGCTGAAAATATGTATGTTATTTGTGCGATGCACATATTTTTTCTCAAAAACGGTAAGTCTGACGTGGTTTTGACCATAACAAGATTTGTAGAGGCATTCATTACGAACATTTTAAACCAAAAATCTTAATTCTAGGCCTACTAGTTTCCGAGAAAATGAAAATAAACCAAATTATGCCATACTTTTAGCTGAAAATATGTATGTTATTGTGCGATGCACATATTTTTTCTCAAAAACGGTAAGTCTGTCGTGGTTTTGACCATAACAAGATTTGTAGAGGCATTCATTACGAACATTTTAAACCAAAAATCTTAATTCTAGGCCTACTAGTTTCCGAGAAAATGAAAATAAACCAAATTATGCCATACTTTTAGCTGAAAATATGTATGTTATTGTGCGATGCACATATTTTTTTCTCAAAAACGGTAAGTCTGGCGTGGTTTTGACCATAACAAGATTTGTAGAGGCAATCATTACGAACATTTTAAACCAAAAATCTTAATTCTAGGCCTACTAGTTTCCGAGAAAATGAAAATAAACCAAATTATGCCATACTTTTAGCTGAAAATATGTATGTTATTGTGCGATGCACATATTTTTTCTCAAAAACGGTAAGTCTGGCGTGGTTTTGACCATAACAAGATTTGTAGAGGCATTCATTACGAACATTTTAAACCAAAAATCTTAATTCTAGGCCTACTAGTTTCCGAGAAAATGAAAATAAACCAAATTATGCCATACTTTTAGCTGAAAATATGTATGTTATTGTGCGATGCACATATTTTTTCTCAAAAACGGTAAGTCTGGCGTGGTTTTGACCATAACAAGATTTGTAGAGGCATTCATTACGAACATTTTAAACCAAAAATCTTAATTCTAGGCCTACTAGTTTCCGAGAAAATGAAAATAAACCAAATTATGCCATACTTTTAGCTGAAAATATGTAAAAATATGTATGTTATTGTGCGTTGCACATATTTTTTCTCAAAAACGGTAAGTCTGGCGTGGTTTTGACCATAACAAGATTTGTAGAGGCATTCATTACGAACATTTTAAACCAAAAATCTTAATTCTAGGCCTACTAGTTTCCGAGAAAATGAAAATAAACCAAATTATGCCATACTTTTAGCTGAAAATATGTATGTTATTGTGCGATGCACATATTTTTTCTCAAAAACGGTAAGTCTGGCGTGGTTTTGACCATAACAAGATTTGTAGAGGCATTCATTACGAACATTTTTAAACCAAAAATCTTAATTCTAGGCCTACTAGTTTCCGAGAAAATGAAAATAAACCAAATTATGCCATACTTTTAGCTGAAAATATGTAAAAATATGTATGTTATTGTGCGTTGCACATATTTTTTCTCAAAAACGGTAAGTCTGGCGTGGTTTTGACCATAACAAGATTTGTAGAGGCATTCATTACGAACATTTTAAACCAAAAATCTTAATTCTAGGCCTACTAGTTTCCGAGAAAAATGAAAATAAACCAAATTATGCCATACTTTTAGCTGAAAATATGTAAAAATATGTATGTTATTGTGGGTTGCACATATTTTTTCTCAAAAACGGTAAGTCTGGCGTGGTTTTGACCATAACAAGATTTGTAGAGGCATTCATTACGAACATTTTAAACCAAAAATCTTAATTCTAGGCCTACTAGTTTCCGAGAAAATGAAAATAAACCAAATTATGCCATACTTTTAGCTGAAAATATGTATGTTATTGTGCGATGCACATATTTTTTCTCAAAAACGGTAAGTCTGACGTGGTTTTGACCATAACAAGATTTGTAGAGGCATTCATTACGAACATTTTAAACCAAAAATCTTAATTCTAGGCCTACTAGTTTCCGAGAAAATGAAAATAAACCAAATTATGCCATACTTTTAGCTGAAAATATGTATGTTATTGTGCGATGCACATATTTTTTCTCAAAAACGGTAAGTCTGGCGTGGTTTTGACCATAACAAGATTTGTAGAGGCATTCATTACGAACATTTTAAACCAAAAATCTTAATTCTAGGCCTACTAGTTTCCGAGAAAATGAAAATAAACCAAATTATGCCATACTTTTAGCTGAAAATATGTAAAAATATGTATGTTATTGTGCGTTGCACATATTTTTTCTCAAAAACGGTAAGTCTGGCGTGGTTTTGACCATAACAAGATTTGTAGAGGCATTCATTACGAACATTTTAAACCAAAAATCTTAATTCTAGGCCTACTAGTTTCCGAGAAAATGAAAATAAACCAAATTATGCCATACTTTTAGCTGAAAATATGTATGTTATTGTGCGATGCACATATTTTTTCTCAAAAACGGTAAGTCTGGCGTGGTTTTGACCATAACAAGATTTGTAGAGGCATTCATTACGAACATTTTAAACCAAAAATCTTAATTCTAGGCCTACTAGTTTCCGAGAAAATGAAAATAAACCAAATTATGCCATACTTTTAGCTGAAAATATGTATGTTATTGTGCGATGCACATATTTTTTCTCAAAAACGGTAAGTCTGACGTGGTTTTGACCATAACAAGATTTGTAGAGGCATTCATTACGAACATTTTAAACCAAAAATCTTAATTCTAGGCCTACTAGTTTCCGAGAAAATGAAAATAAACCAAATTATGCCATACTTTTAGCTGAAAATATGTATGTTATTGTGCGATGCACATATTTTTTCTCAAAAACGGTAAGTCTGGCGTGGTTTTGACCATAACAAGATTTGTAGAGGCATTCATTACGAACATTTTAAACCAAAAATCTTAATTCTAGGCCTACTAGTTTCCGAGAAAATGAAAATAAACCAAATTATGCCATACTTTTAGCTGAAAATATGTAAAAATATGTATGTTATTGTGGGTTGCACATATTTTTTCTCAAAAACGGTAAGTCTGGCGTGGTTTTGACCATAACAAGATTTGTAGAGGCATTCATTACGAACATTTTAAACCAAAAATCTTAATTCTAGGCCTACTAGTTTCCGAGAAAATGAAAATAAACCAAATTATGCCATACTTTTAGCTGAAAATATGTATGTTATTGTGCGATGCACATATTTTTTCTCAAAAACGGTAAGTCTGGCGTGGTTTTGACCGTAACAAGATTTGTAGAGGCATTCATTACGAACATTTTAAACCAAAAATCTTAATTCTAGGCCTACTAGTTTCCGAGAAAATGAAAATAAACCAACTTATGCCATACTTTTAGCTGAAAAATATGTATGTTATTGTGCGATGCACATATTTTTTCTCAAAAACGGTAAGTCTGGCGTGGTTTTGACCATAACAAGATTTGTAGAGGCATTCATTACGAACATTTTAAACCAAAAACCTTAATTCTAGGCCTACTAGTTTCCGAGAAAATGAAAATAAACCAAATTATGCCATACTTTTAGCTGAAAATATGTAAAAATATGTATGTTATTGTGCGTTGCACATATTTTTTCTCAAAAACGGTAAGTCTGGCGTGGTTTTGACCATAACAAGATTTGTAGAGGCATTCATTACGAACATTTTAAACCAAAAATCTTAATTCTAGGCCTACTAGTTTCCGAGAAAATGAAAATAAACCAAATTATGCCATACTTTTAGCTGAAAATATGTATGTTATTGTGCGATGCACATATTTTTTCTCAAAAACGGTAAGTCTGGCGTGGTTTTGACCATAACAAGATTTGTAGAGGCATTCATTACGAACATTTTAAACCAAAAATCTTAATTCTAGGCCTACTAGTTTCCGAGAAAATGAAAATAAACCAAATTATGCCATACTTTTAGCTGAAAATATGTATGTTATTGTGCGATGCACATATTTTTTCTCAAAAACGGTAAGTCTGACGTGGTTTTGACCATAACAAGATTTGTAGAGGCATTCATTACGAACATTTTAAACCAAAAATCTTAATTCTAGGCCTACTAGTTTCCGAGAAAATGAAAATAAACCAAATTATGCCATACTTTTAGCTGAAAATATGTATGTTATTGTGCGATGCACATATTTTTTCTCAAAAACGGTAAGTCTGGCGTGGTTTTGACCATAACAAGATTTGTAGAGGCATTCATTACGAACATTTTAAACCAAAAATCTTAATTCTAGGCCTACTAGTTTCCGAGAAAATGAAAATAAACCAAATTATGCCATACTTTTAGCTGAAAATATGTAAAAATATGTATGTTATTGTGCGTTGCACATATTTTTTCTCAAAAACGGTAAATCTGGCGTGGTTTTGACCATAACAAGATTTGTAGAGGCATTCATTACGAACATTTTAAACCAAAAATCTTAATTCTAGGCCTACTAGTTTCCGAGAAAATGAAAATAAACCAAATTATGCCATACTTTTAGCTGAAAATATGTATGTTATTGTGCGATGCACATATTTTTTCTCAAAAACGGTAAGTCTGGCGTGGTTTTGACCGTAACAAGATTTGTAGAGGCATTCATTACGAACATTTTAAACCAAAAATCTTAATTCTAGGCCTACTAGTTTCCGAGAAAATGAAAATAAACCAAATTATGCCATACTTTTAGCTGAAAATATGTATGTTATTGTGCGATGCACATATTTTTTCTCAAAAACGGTAAGTCTGGCGTGGTTTTGACCATAACAAGATTTGTAGAGGCATTCATTACGAACATTTTAAACCAAAAATCTTAATTCTAGGCCTACTAGTTTCCGAGAAAATGAAAATAAACCAAATTATGCCATACTTTTAGCTGAAAATATGTATGTTATTGTGCGATGCACATATTTTTTCTCAAAAACGGTAAGTCTGACGTGGTTTTGACCATAACAAGATTTGTAGAGGCATTCATTACGAACATTTTAAACCAAAAATCTTAATTCTAGGCCTACTAGTTTCCGAGAAAATGAAAATAAACCAAATTATGCCATACTTTTAGCTGAAAATATGTAAAAATATGTATGTTATTGTGCGTTGCACATATTTTTTCTCAAAAACGGTAAGTCTGGCGTGGTTTTGACCATAACAAGATTTGTAGAGGCATTCATTACGAACATTTTAAACCAAAAATCTTAATTCTAGGCCTACTAGTTTCCGAGAAAATGAAAATAAACCAAATTATGCCATACTTTTAGCTGAAAATATGTAAAAATATGTATGTTATTGTGCGTTGCACATATTTTTTCTCAAAAACGGTAAGTCTGACGTGGTTTTGACCATAACAAGATTTGTAGAGGCATTCATTACGAACATTTTAAACCAAAAATCTTAATTCTAGGCCTACTAGTTTCCGAGAAAATGAAAATAAACCAAATTATGCCATACTTTTAGCTGAAAATATGTAAAAATATGTATGTTATTGTGCGTTGCACATATTTTTTCTCAAAAACGGTAAGTCTGGCGTGGTTTTGACCATAACAAGATTTGTAGAGGCATTCATTACGAACATTTTAAACCAAAAATCTTAATTCTAGGCCTACTAGTTTCCGAGAAAATGAAAATAAACCAAATTATGCCATACTTTTAGCTGAAAATATGTATGTTATTGTGCGATGCACATATTTTTTCTCAAAAACGGTAAGTCTGGCGTGGTTTTGACCATAACAAGATTTGTAGAGGCATTCATTACGAACATTTTAAACCAAAAATCTTAATTCTAGGCCTACTAGTTTCCGAGAAAATGAAAATAAACCAAATTATGCCATACTTTTAGCTGAAAATATGTATGTTATTGTGCGATGCACATATTTTTTCTCAAAAACGGTAAGTCTGACGTGGTTTTGACCATAACAAGATTTGTAGAGGCATTCATTACGAACATTTTAAACCAAAAATCTTAATTCTAGGCCTACTAGTTTCCGAGAAAATGAAAATAAACCAAATTATGCCATACTTTTAGCTGAAAATATGTATGTTATTGTGCGATGCACATATTTTTTCTCAAAAACGGTAAGTCTGACGTGGTTTTGACCATAACAAGATTTGTAGAGGCATTCATTACGAACATTTTAAACCAAAAATCTTAATTCTAGGCCTACTAGTTTCCGAGAAAATGAAAATAAACCAAATTATGCCATACTTTTAGCTGAAAATATGTAAAAATATGTATGTTATTGTGCGTTGCACATATTTTTTCTCAAAAACGGTAAGTCTGGCGTGGTTTTGACCATAACAAGATTTGTAGAGACATTCATTACGAACATTTTAAACCAAAAATCTTAATTCTAGGCCTACTAGTTTCCGAGAAAATGAAAATAAACCAAATTATGCCATACTTTTAGCTGAAAATATGTATGTTATTGTGCGATGCACATATTTTTTCTCAAAAACGGTAAGTCTGGCGTGGTTTTGACCATAACAAGATTTGTAGAGGCATTCATTACGAACATTTTAAACCAAAAATCTTAATTCTAGGCCTACTAGTTTCCGAGAAAATGAAAATAAACCAAATTATGCCATACTTTTAGCTGAAAATATGTATGTTATTGTGCGATGCACATATTTTTTCTCAAAAACGGTAAGTCTGGCGTGGTTTTGACCATAACAAGATTTGTAGAGGCATTCATTACGAACATTTTAAACCAAAAATCTTAATTCTAGGCCTACTAGTTTCCGAGAAAATGAAAATAAACCAAATTATGCCATACTTTTAGCTGAAAATATGTATGTTATTGTGCGATGCACATATTTTTTCTCAAAAACGGTAAGTCTGGCGTGGTTTTGACCATAACAAGATTTGTAGAGGCATTCATTACGAACATTTTAAACCAAAAATCTTAATTCTAGGCCTACTAGTTTCCGAGAAAATGAAAATAAACCAAATTATGCCATACTTTTAGCTGAAAATATGTATGTTATTGTGCGATGCACATATTTTTTCTCAAAAACGGTAAGTCTGGCGTGGTTTTGACCATAACAAGATTTGTAGAGGCATTCATTACGAACATTTTAAACCAAAAATCTTAATTCTAGGCCTACTAGTTTCCGAGAAAATGAAAATAAACCAAATTATGCCATACTTTTAGCTGAAAATATGTATGTTATTGTGCGATGCACATATTTTTTCTCAAAAACGGTAAGTCTGACGTGGTTTTGACCATAACAAGATTTGTAGAGGCATTCATTACGAACATTTTAAACCAAAAATCTTAATTCTAGGCCTACTAGTTTCCGAGAAAATGAAAATAAACCAAATTATGCCATACTTTTAGCTGAAAATATGTAAGAATATGTATGTTATTGTGCGTTGCACATATTTTTTCTCAAAAACGGTAAGTCTGGCGTGGTTTTGACCATAACAAGATTTGTAGAGGCATTCATTACGAACATTTTAAACCAAAAATCTTAATTCTAGGCCTACTAGTTTCCGAGAAAATGAAAATAAACCAAATTATGCCATACTTTTAGCTGAAAATATGTAAAAATATGTATGTTATTGTGCGTTGCACATATTTTTTCTCAAAAACGGTAAGTCTGGCGTGGTTTTGACCATAACAAGATTTGTAGAGGCATTCATTACGAACATTTTAAACCAAAAATCTTAATTCTAGGCCTACTAGTTTCCGAGAAAATGAAAATAAACCAAATTATGCCATACTTTTAGCTGAAAATATGTAAAAATATGTATGTTATTGTGCGTTGCACATATTTTTTCTCAAAAACGGTAAGTCTGACGTGGTTTTGACCATAACAAGATTTGTAGAGGCATTCATTACGAACATTTTAAACCAAAAATCTTAATTCTAGGCCTACTAGTTTCCGAGAAAATGAAAATAAACCAAATTATGCCATACTTTTAGCTGAAAATATGTAAAAATATGTATGTTATTGTGCGTTGCACATATTTTTTCTCAAAAACGGTAAGTCTGGCGTGGTTTTGACCATAACAAGATTTGTAGAGGCATTCATTACGAACATTTTAAACCAAAAATCTTAATTCTAGGCCTACTAGTTTCCGAGAAAATGAAAATAAACCAAATTATGCCATACTTTTAGCTGAAAATATGTATGTTATTGTGCGATGCACATATTTTTTCTCAAAAACGGTAAGTCTGGCGTGGTTTTGACCATAACAAGATTTGTAGAGGCATTCATTACGAACATTTTAAACCAAAAATCTTAATTCTAGGCCTACTAGTTTCCGAGAAAATGAAAATAAACCAAATTATGCCATACTTTTAGCTGAAAATATGTATGTTATTGTGCGATGCACATATTTTTTCTCAAAAACGGTAAGTCTGACGTGGTTTTGACCATAACAAGATTTGTAGAGGCATTCATTACGAACATTTTAAACCAAAAATCTTAATTCTAGGCCTACTAGTTTCCGAGAAAATGAAAATAAACCAAATTATGCCATACTTTTAGCTGAAAATATGTATGTTATTGTGCGATGCACATATTTTTTCTCAAAAACGGTAAGTCTGACGTGGTTTTGACCATAACAAGATTTGTAGAGGCATTCATTACGAACATTTTAAACCAAAAATCTTAATTCTAGGCCTACTAGTTTCCGAGAAAATGAAAATAAACCAAATTATGCCATACTTTTAGCTGAAAATATGTAAAAATATGTATGTTATTGTGCGTTGCACATATTTTTTCTCAAAAACGGTAAGTCTGGCGTGGTTTTGACCATAACAAGATTTGTAGAGACATTCATTACGAACATTTTAAACCAAAAATCTTAATTCTAGGCCTACTAGTTTCCGAGAAAATGAAAATAAACCAAATTATGCCATACTTTTAGCTGAAAATATGTATGTTATTGTGCGATGCACATATTTTTTCTCAAAAACGGTAAGTCTGGCGTGGTTTTGACCATAACAAGATTTGTAGAGGCATTCATTACGAACATTTTAAACCAAAAATCTTAATTCTAGGCCTACTAGTTTCCGAGAAAATGAAAATAAACCAAATTATGCCATACTTTTAGCTGAAAATATGTATGTTATTGTGCGATGCACATATTTTTTCTCAAAAACGGTAAGTCTGGCGTGGTTTTGACCATAACAAGATTTGTAGAGGCATTCATTACGAACATTTTAAACCAAAAATCTTAATTCTAGGCCTACTAGTTTCCGAGAAAATGAAAATAAACCAAATTATGCCATACTTTTAGCTGAAAATATGTATGTTATTGTGCGATGCACATATTTTTTCTCAAAAACGGTAAGTCTAGCGTGGTTTTGACCATAACAAGATTTGTAGAGGCATTCATTACGAACATTTTAAACCAAAAATCTTAATTCTAGGCCTACTAGTTTCCGAGAAAATGAAAATAAACCAAATTATGCCATACTTTTAGCTGAAAATATGTATGTTATTGTGCGATGCACATATTTTTTCTCAAAAACGGTAAGTCTGGCGTGGTTTTGACCATAACAAGATTTGTAGAGGCATTCATTACGAACATTTTAAACCAAAAATCTTAATTCTAGGCCTACTAGTTTCCGAGAAAATGAAAATAAACCAAATTATGCCATACTTTTAGCTGAAAATATGTATGTTATTGTGCGATGCACATATTTTTTCTCAAAAACGGTAAGTCTGACGTGGTTTTGACCATAACAAGATTTGTAGAGGCATTCATTACGAACATTTTAAACCAAAAATCTTAATTCTAGGCCTACTAGTTTCCGAGAAAATGAAAATAAACCAAATTATGCCATACTTTTAGCTGAAAATATGTAAGAATATGTATGTTATTGTGCGATGCACATATTTTTTCTCAAAAACGGTAAGTCTGGCGTGGTTTTGACCATAACAAGATTTGTAGAGGCATTCATTACGAACATTTTAAACCAAAAATCTTAATTCTAGGCCTACTAGTTTCCGAGAAAATGAAAATAAACCAAATTATGCCATACTTTTAGCTGAAAATATGTAAAAATATGTATGTTATTGTGCGTTGCACATATTTTTTCTCAAAAACGGTAAGTCTGGCGTGGTTTTGACCATAACAAGATTTGTAGAGGCATTCATTACGAACATTTTAAACCAAAAATCTTAATTCTAGGCCTACTAGTTTCCGAGAAAATGAAAATAAACCAAATTATGCCATACTTTTAGCTGAAAATATGTAAAAATATGTATGTTATTGTGCGTTGCACATATTTTTTCTCAAAAACGGTAAGTCTGACGTGGTTTTGACCATAACAAGATTTGTAGAGGCATTCATTACGAACATTTTAAACCAAAAATCTTAATTCTAGGCCTACTAGTTTCCGAGAAAATTAAAATAAACCAAATTATGCCATACTTTTAGCTGAAAATATGTATGTTATTGTGCGATGCACATATTTTTTCTCAAAAACGGTAAGTCTGACGTGGTTTTGACCATAACAAGATTTGTAGAGGCATTCATTACGAACATTTTAAACCAAAAATCTTAATTCTAGGCCTACTAGTTTCCGAGAAAATGAAAATAAACCAAATTATGCCATACTTTTAGCTGAAAATATGTATGTTATTGTGCGATGCACATATTTTTTCTCAAAAACGGTAAGTCTGGCGTGGTTTTGACCATAACAAGATTTGTAGAGGCATTCATTACGAACATTTTAAACCAAAAATCTTAATTCTAGGCCTACTAGTTTCCGAGAAAATGAAAATAAACCAAATTATGCCATACTTTTAGCTGAAAATATGTATGTTATTGTGCGATGCACATATTTTTTCTCAAAAACGGTAAGTCTGACGTGGTTTTGACCATAACAAGATTTGTAGAGGCATTCATTACGAACATTTTAAACCAAAAATCTTAATTCTAGGCCTACTAGTTTCCGAGAAAATGAAAATAAACCAAATTATGCCATACTTTTAGCTGAAAATATGTATGTTATTGTGCGATGCACATATTTTTTCTCAAAAACGGTAAGTCTGACGTGGTTTTAGCCATAACAAGATTTGTAGAGGCATTCATTACGAACATTTTAAACCAAAAATCTTAATTCTAGGCCTACTAGTTTCCGAGAAAATGAAAATAAACCAAATTATGCCATACTTTTAGCTGAAAATATGTAAAAATATGTATGTTATTGTGCGATGCACATATTTTTTCTCAAAAACGGTAAGTCTGGCGTGGTTTTGACCATAACAAGATTTGTAGAGGCATTCATTACGAACATTTTAAACCAAAAATCTTAATTCTAGGCCTACTAGTTTCCGAGAAAATGAAAATAAACCAAATTATGCCATACTTTTAGCTGAAAATATGTAAAAATATGTATGTTATTGTGCGTTGCACATATTTTTTCTCAAAAACGGTAAGTCTGGCGTGGTTTTGACCATAACAAGATTTGTAGACGCATTCATTACGAACATTTTAAACCAAAAATCTTAATTCTAGGCCTACTAGTTTCCGAGAAAATGAAAATAAACCAAATTATGCCATACTTTTAGCTGAAAATATGTAAAAATATGTATGTTATTGTGCGTTGCACATATTTTTTCTCAAAAACGGTAAGTCTGACGTGGTTTTGACCATAACAAGATTTGTAGAGGCATTCATTACGAACATTTTAAACCAAAAATCTTAATTCTAGGCCTACTAGTTTCCGAGAAAATGAAAATAAACCAAATTATGCCATACTTTTAGCTGAAAATATGTAAAAATATGTATGTTATTGTGCGTTGCACATATTTTTTCTCAAAAACGGTAAGTCTGGCGTGGTTTTGACCATAACAAGATTTGTAGAGGTATTCATTACGAACATTTTAAACCAAAAATCTTAATTCTAGGCCTACTAGTTTCCGAGAAAATGAAAATAAACCAAATTATGCCATACTTTTAGCTGAAAATATGTATGTTATTGTGCGATGCACATATTTTTTCTCAAAAACGGTAAGTCTGACGTGGTTTTGACCATAACAAGATTTGTAGAGGCATTCATTACGAACATTTTAAACCAAAAATCTTAATTCTAGGCCTACTAGTTTCCGAGAAAATGAAAATAAACCAAATTATGCCATACTTTTAGCTGAAAATATGTAAAAATATGTATGTTATTGTGCGATGCACATATTTTTTCTCAAAAACGGTAAGTCTGGCGTGGTTTTGACCATAACAAGATTTGTAGAGGCATTCATTACGAACATTTTAAACCAAAAATCTTAATTCTAGGCCTACTAGTTTCCGAGAAAATGAAAATAAACCAAATTATGCCATACTTTTAGCTGAAAATATGTAAAAATATGTATGTTATTGTGCGTTGCACATATTTTTTCTCAAAAACGGTAAGTCTGGCGTGGTTTTGACCATAACAAGATTTGTAGAGGCATTCATTACGAACATTTTAAACCAAAAATCTTAATTCTAGGCCTACTAGTTTCCGAGAAAATGAAAATAAACCAAATTATGCCATACTTTTAGCTGAAAATATGTAAAAATATGTATGTTATTGTGCGTTGCACATATTTTTTCTCAAAAACGGTAAGTCTGGCGTGGTTTTGACCATAACAAGATTTGTAGAGGCATTCATTACGAACATTTTAAACCAAAAATCTTAATTCTAGGCCTACTAGTTTCCGAGAAAATGAAAATAAACCAAATTATGCCATACTTTTAGCTGAAAATATGTATGTTATTGTGCGATGCACATATTTTTTCTCAAAAACGGTAAGTCTGGCGTGGTTTTGACCATAACAAGATTTGTAGAGGCATTCATTACGAACATTTTAAACCAAAAATCTTAGTTCTAGGCCTACTAGTTTCCGAGAAAATGAAAATAAACCAAATTATGCCATACTTTTAGCTGAAAATATGTAAAAATATGTATGTTATTGTGCGTTGCACATATTTTTTCTCAAAAACGGTAAGTCTGGCGTGGTTTTGACCATAACAAGATTTGTAGAGGCATTCATTACGAACATTTTAAACCAAAAATCTTAATTCTAGGCCTACTAGTTTCCGAGAAAATGAAAATAAACCAAATTATGCCATACTTTTAGCTGAAAATATGTAAAAATATGTATGTTATTGTGCGTTGCACATATTTTTTCTCAAAAACGGTAAGTCTGGCGTGGTTTTGACCATAACAAGATTTGTAGAGGCATTCATTACGAACATTTTAAACCAAAAATCTTAATTCTAGGCCTACTAGTTTCCGAGAAAATGAAAATAAACCAAATTATGCCATACTTTTAGCTGAAAATATGTAAAAATATGTATGTTATTGTGCGTTGCACATATTTTTTCTCAAAAACGGTAAGTCTGGCGTGGTTTTGACCATAACAAGTTTTGTAGAGGCATTCATTACGAACATTTTAAACCAAAAATCTTAATTCTAGGCCTACTAGTTTCCGAGAAAATGAAAATAAACCAAATTATGCCATACTTTTAGCTGAAAATATGTATGTTATTGTGCGATGCACATATTTTTTCTCAGAAACGGTAAGTCTGGCGTGGTTTTGACCATAACAAGATTTGTAGAGGCATTCATTACGAACATTTTAAACCAAAAATCTTAATTCTAGGCCTACTAGTTTCCGAGAAAATGAAAATAAACCAAATTATGCCATACTTTTAGCTGAAAATATGTAAAAATATGTATGTTATTGTGCGTTGCACATATTTTTTCTCAAAAACGGTAAGTCTGGCGTGGTTTTGACCATAACAAGATTTGTAGAGGCATTCATTACGAACATTTTAAACCAAAAATCTTAATTCTAGGCCTACTAGTTTCCGAGAAAATGAAAATAAACCAAATCATGCCATACTTTTAGCTGAAAATATGTATGTTATTGTGCGATGCACATATTTTTTCTCAAAAACGGTAAATCTGGCGTGGTTTTGACCATAACAAGATTTGTAGAGGCATTCATTACGAACATTTTAAACCAAAAATCTTAATTCTAGGCCTACTAGTTTCCGAGAAAATGAAAATAAACCAAATTATGCCATACTTTTAGCTGAAAATATGTATGTTATTGTGCGTTGCACATATTTTTTCTCCAAAACGGTAAGTCTGGCGTGGTTTTGACCATAACAAGATTTGTAGAGGCATTCATTACGAACATTTTAAACCAAAAATCTTAATTCTAGGCCTACTAGTTTCCGAGAAAATGAAAATAAACCAAATTATGCCATACTTTTAGCTGAAAATATGTATGTTATTGTGCGATGCACATATTTTTTCTCAAAAACGGTAAGTCTGGCGTGGTTTTGACCATAACAAGATTTGTAGAGGCATTCATTACGAACATTTTAAACCAAAAATCTTAATTCTAGGCCTACTAGTTTCCGAGAAAATGAAAATAAACCAAATTATGCCATACTTTTAGCTGAAAATATGTATGTTATTGACCATAACAAGATTTGTAGAGGCATTCATTACGAACATTTTAAACCAAAAATCTTAATTCTAGGCCTACTAGTTTCCGAGAAAATGAAAATAAACCAAATTATGCCATACTTTTAGCTGAAAATATGTAAAAATATGTATGTTATTGTGCGTTGCACATATTTTTTCTCAAAAACGGTAAGTCTGGCGTGGTTTTGACCATAACAAGATTTGTAGAGGCATTCATTACGAACATTTTAAACCAAAAATCTTAATTCTAGGCCTACTAGTTTCCGAGAAAATGAAAATAAACCAAATTATGCCATACTTTTAGCTGAAAATATGTATGTTATTGTGCGATGCACATATTTTTTCTCAAAAACGGTAAGTCTGGCGTGGTTTTGACCATAACAAGATTTGTAGAGGCATTCATTACGAACATTTTAAACCAAAAATCTTAATTCTAGGCCTACTAGTTTCCGAGAAAATGAAAATAAACCAAATTATGCCATACTTTTAGCTGAAAATATGTAAAAATATGTATGTTATTGTGCGTTGCACATATTTTTTCTCAAAAACGGTAAGTCTGGCGTGGTTTTGACTATAACAAGATTTGTAGAGGCATTCATTACGAACATTTTAAACCAAAAATCTTAATTCTAGGCCTACTAGTTTCCGAGAAAATGAAAATAAACCAAATTATGCCATACTTTTAGCTGAAAATATGTAAAAATATGTATGTTATTGTGCGTTGCACATATTTTTTCTCAAAAACGGTAAGTCTGGCGTGGTTTTGACCATAACAAGATTTGTAGAGGCATTCATTACGAACATTTTAAACCAAAAATCTTAATTCTAGGCCTACTAGTTTCCGAGAAAATGAAAATAAACCAAATTATGCCATACTTTTAGCTGAAAATATGTATGTTATTGTGCGATGCACATATTTTTTCTCAAAAACGGTAAGTCTGGCGTGGTTTTGACCATAACAAGATTTGTAGAGGCATTCATTACGAACATTTTAAACCAAAAATCTTAATTCTAGGCCTACTAGTTTCCGAGAAAATGAAAATAAACCAAATTATGCCATACTTTTAGCTGAAAATATGTATGTTATTGTGCGATGCACATATTTTTTCTCAAAAACGGTAAGTCTGGCGTGGTTTTGACCATAACAAGATTTGTAGAGGCATTCATTACGAACATTTTAAACCAAAAATCTTAATTCTAGGCCTACTAGTTTCCGAGAAAATGAAAATAAACCAAATTATGCCATACTTTTAGCTGAAAATATGTATGTTATTGTGCGATGCACATATTTTTTCTCAAAAACGGTAAGTCTGACGTGGTTTTGACCATAACAAGATTTGTAGAGGCATTCATTACGAACATTTTAAACCAAAAATCTTAATTCTAGGCCTACTAGTTTCCGAGAAAATGAAAATAAACCAAATTATGCCATACTTTTAGCTGAAAATATGTAAAAATATGTATGTTATTGTGCGATGCACATATTTTTTCTCAAAAACGGTAAGTCTGGCGTGGTTTTGACCATAACAAGATTTGTAGAGGCATTCATTACGAACATTTTAAACCAAAAATCTTAATTCTGGGCCTACTAGTTTCCGAGAAAATGAAAATAAACCAAATTATGCCATACTTTTAGCTGAAAATATGTAAAAATATGTATGTTATTGTGCGTTGCACATATTTTTTCTCAAAAACGGTAAGTCTGGCGTGGTTTTGACCATAACAAGATTTGTAGAGGCATTCATTACGAACATTTTAAACCAAAAATCTTAATTCTAGGCCTACTAGTTTCCGAGAAAATGAAAATAAACCAAATTATGCCATACTTTTAGCTGAAAATATGTATGTTATTGTGCGATGCACATATTTTTTCTCAAAAAACGGTAAGTCTGACGTGGTTTTGACCATAACAAGATTTGTAGAGGCATTCATTACGAACATTTTAAACCAAAAATCTTAATTCTAGGCCTACTAGTTTCCGAGAAAATGAAAATAAACCAAATTATGCCATACTTTTAGCTGAAAATATGTATGTTATTGTGCGTTGCACATATTTTTTCTCAAAAACGGTAAGTCTGGCGTGGTTTTGACCATAACAAGATTTGTAGAGGCATTCATTACGAACATTTTAAACCAAAAATCTTAATTCTAGGCCTACTAGTTTCCGAGAAAATGAAAATAAACCAAATTATGCCATACTTTTAGCTGAAAATATGTATGTTATTGTGCGATGCACATATTTTTTCTCAAAAACGGTAAGTCTGGCGTGGTTTTGACCATAACAAGATTTGTAGAGGCATTCATTACGAACATTTTAAACCAAAAATCTTAATTCTAGGCCTACTAGTTTCCGAGAAAATGAAAATAAACCAAATTATGCCATACTTTTAGCTGAAAATATGTAAAAATATGTATGTTATTGTGCGTTGCACATATTTTTTCTCAAAAACGGTAAGTCTGGCGTGGTTTTGACCATAACAAGATTTGTAGAGGCATTCATTACGAACATTTTAAACCAAAAATCTTAATTCTAGGCCTACTAGTTTCCGAGAAAATGAAAATAAACCAAATTATGCCATACTTTTAGCTGAAAATATGTATGTTATTGTGCGATGCACATATTTTTTCTCAAAAACGGTAAGTCTGGCGTGGTTTTGACCATAACAAGATTTGTAGAGGCATTCATTACGAACATTTTAAACCAAAAATCTTAATTCTAGGCCTACTAGTTTCCGAGAAAATGAAAATAAACCAAATTATGCCATACTTTTAGCTGAAAATATGTAAAAATATGTATGTTATTGTGCGTTGCACATATTTTTTCTCAAAAACGGTAAGTCTGGCGTGGTTTTGACCATAACAAGATTTGTAGAGGCATTCATTACGAACATTTTAAACCAAAAATCTTAATTCTAGGCCTACTAGTTTCCGAGAAAATGAAAATAAACCAAATTATGCCATACTTTTAGCTGAAAATATGTATGTTATTGTGCGATGCACATATTTTTTCTCAAAAACGGTAAGTCTGGCGTGGTTTTGACCATAACAAGATTTGTAGAGGCATTCATTACGAACATTTTAAACCAAAAATCTTAATTCTAGGCCTACTAGTTTCCGAGAAAATGAAAATAAACCAAATTATGCCATACTTTTAGCTGAAAATATGTATGTTATTGTGCGATGCACATATTTTTTCTCAAAAACGGTAAGTCTGGCGTGGTTTTGACCATAACAAGATTTGTAGAGGCATTCATTACGAACATTTTAAACCAAAAATCTTAATTCTAGGCCTACTAGTTTCCGAGAAAATGAAAATAAACCAAATTATGCCATACTTTTAGCTGAAAATATGTATGTTATTGTGCGATGCACATATTTTTTCTCAAAAACGGTAAGTCTGACGTGGTTTTGACCATACCAAGATTTGTAGAGGCATTCATTACGAACATTTTAAACCAAAAATCTTAATTCTAGGTCTACTAGTTTCCGAGAAAATGAAAATAAACCAAATTATGCCATACTTTTAGCTGAAAATATGTAAAAATATGTATGTTATTGTGCGATGCACATATTTTTTCTCAAAAACGGTAAGTCTGGCGTGGTTTTGACCATAACAAGATTTGTAGAGGCATTCATTACGAACATTTTAAACCAAAAATCTTAATTCTGGGCCTACTAGTTTCCGAGAAAATGAAAATAAACCAAATTATGCCATACTTTTAGCTGAAAATATGTAAAAATATGTATGTTATTGTGCGTTGCACATATTTTTTCTCAAAAACGGTAAGTCTGGCGTGGTTTTGACCATAACAAGATTTGTAGAGGCATTCATTACGAACATTTTAAACCAAAAATCTTAATTCTAGGCCTACTAGTTTCCGAGAAAATGAAAATAAACCAAATTATGCCATACTTTTAGCTGAAAATATGTATGTTATTGTGCGATGCACATATTTTTTCTCAAAAAACGGTAAGTCTGGCGTGGTTTTGACCATAACAAGATTTGTAGAGGCATTCATTACGAACATTTTAAACCAAAAATCTTAATTCTAGGCCTACTAGTTTCCGAGAAAATGAAAATAAACCAAATTATGCCATACTTTTAGCTGAAAATATGTATGTTATTGTGCGTTGCACATATTTTTTCTCAAAAACGGTAAGTCTGGCGTGGTTTTGACCATAACAAGATTTGTAGAGGCATTCATTACGAACATTTTAAACCAAAAATCTTAATTCTAGGCCTACTAGTTTCCGAGAAAATGAAAATAAACCAAATTATGCCATACTTTTAGCTGAAAATATGTATGTTATTGTGCGATGCACATATTTTTTCTCAAAAACGGTAAGTCTGGCGTGGTTTTGACCATAACAAGATTTGTAGAAGCATTCATTACGAACATTTTAAACCAAAAATCTTAATTCTAGGCCTACTCGTTTCCGAGAAAATGAAAATAAACCAAATTATGCCATACTTTTAGCTGAAAATATGTATGTTATTGTGCGATGCACATATTTTTTCTCAAAAACGGTAAGTCTGGCGTGGTTTTGACCATAACAAGATTTGTAGAGGCATTCATTACGAACATTTTAAACCAAAAATCTTAATTCTAGGCCTACTAGTTTCCGAGAAAATGAAAATAAACCAAATTATGCCATACTTTTAGCTGAAAATATGTAAAAATATGTATGTTATTGTGCGTTGCACATATTTTTTCTCAAAAACGGTAAGTCTGGCGTGGTTTTGACCATAACAAGATTTGTAGAGGCATTCATTACGAACATTTTAAACCAAAAATCTTAATTCTAGGCCTACTAGTTTCCGAGAAAATGAAAATAAACCAAATTATGCCATACTTTTAGCTGAAAATATGTATGTTATTGTGCGATGCACATATTTTTTCTCAAAAACGGTAAGTCTGGCGTGGTTTTGACCATAACAAGATTTGTAGAGGCATTCATTACGAACATTTTAAACCAAAAATCTTAATTCTAGGCCTACTAGTTTCCGAGAAAATGAAAATAAACCAAATTATGCCATACTTTTAGCTGAAAATATGTAAAAATATGTATGTTATTGTGCGTTGCACATATTTTTTCTCAAAAACGGTAAGTCTGGCGTGGTTTTGACCATAACAAGATTTGTAGAGGCATTCATTACGAACATTTTAAACCAAAAATCTTAATTCTAGGCCTACTAGTTTCCGAGAAAATGAAAATAAACCAAATTATGCCATACTTTTAGCTGAAAATATGTATGTTATTGTGCGATGCACATATTTTTTCTCAAAAACGGTAAGTCTGGCGTGGTTTTGACCATAACAAGATTTGTAGAGGCATTCATTACGAACATTTTAAACCAAAAATCTTAATTCTAGGCCTACTAGTTTCCGAGAAAATGAAAATAAACCAAATTATGCCATACTTTTAGCTGAAAATATGTATGTTATTGTGCGATGCACATATTTTTTCTCAAAAACGGTAAGTCTGGCGTGGTTTTGACCATAACAAGATTTGTAGAGGCATTCATTACGAACATTTTAAACCAAAAATCTTAATTCTAGGCCTACTAGTTTCCGAGAAAATGAAAATAAACCAAATTATGCCATACTTTTAGCTGAAAATATGTATGTTATTGTGCGATGCACATATTTTTTCTCAAAAACGGTAAGTCTGACGTGGTTTTGACCATAACAAGATTTGTAGAGGCATTCATTACGAACATTTTAAACCAAAAATCTTAATTCTAGGCCTACTAGTTTCCGAGAAAATGAAAATAAACCAAATTATGCCATACTTTTAGCTGAAAATATGTAAAAATATGTATGTTATTGTGCGATGCACATATTTTTTCTCAAAAACGGTAAGTCTGGCGTGGTTTTGACCATAACAAGATTTGTAGAGGCATTCATTACGAACATTTTAAACCAAAAATCTTAATTCTGGGCCTACTAGTTTCCGAGAAAATGAAAATAAACCAAATTATGCCATACTTTTAGCTGAAAATATGTAAAAATATGTATGTTATTGTGCGTTGCACATATTTTTTCTCAAAAACGGTAAGTCTGGCGTGGTTTTGACCATAACAAGATTTGTAGAGGCATTCATTACGAACATTTTAAACCAAAAATCTTAATTCTAGGCCTACTAGTTTCCGAGAAAATGAAAATAAACCAAATTATGCCATACTTTTAGCTGAAAATATGTATGTTATTGTGCGATGCACATATTTTTTCTCAAAAACGGTAAGTCTGGCGTGGTTTTGACCATAACAAGATTTGTAGAGGCATTCATTACGAACATTTTAAACCAAAAATCTTAATTCTAGGCCTACTAGTTTCCGAGAAAATGAAAATAAACCAAATTATGCCATACTTTTAGCTGAAAATATGTATGTTATTGTGCGTTGCACATATTTTTTCTCAAAAACGGTAAGTCTGGCGTGGTTTTGACCATAACAAGATTTGTAGAGGCATTCATTACGAACATTTTAAACCAAAAATCTTAATTCTAGGCCTACTAGTTTCCGAGAAAATGAAAATAAACCAAATTATGCCATACTTTTAGCTGAAAATATGTATGTTATTGTGCGATGCACATATTTTTTCTCAAAAACGGTAAGTCTGGCGTGGTTTTGACCATAACAAGATTTGTAGAGGCATTCATTACGAACATTTTAAACCAAAAATCTTAATTCTAGGCCTACTCGTTTCCGAGAAAATGAAAATAAACCAAATTATGCCATACTTTTAGCTGAAAATATGTATGTTATTGTGCGATGCACATATTTTTTCTCAAAAACGGTAAGTCTGGCGTGGTTTTGACCATAACAAGATTTGTAGAGGCATTCATTACGAACATTTTAAACCAAAAATCTTAATTCTAGGCCTACTAGTTTCCGAGAAAATGAAAATAAACCAAATTATGCCATACTTTTAGCTGAAAATATGTAAAAATATGTATGTTATTGTGCGTTGCACATATTTTTTCTCAAAAACGGTAAGTCTGGCGTGGTTTTGACCATAACAAGATTTGTAGAGGCATTCATTACGAACATTTTAAACCAAAAATCTTAATTCTAGGCCTACTAGTTTCCGAGAAAATGAAAATAAACCAAATTATGCCATACTTTTAGCTGAAAATATGTATGTTATTGTGCGATGCACATATTTTTTCTCAAAAACGGTAAGTCTGGCGTGGTTTTGACCATAACAAGATTTGTAGAGGCATTCATTACGAACATTTTAAACCAAAAATCTTAATTCTAGGCCTACTAGTTTCCGAGAAAATGAAAATAAACCAAATTATGCCATACTTTTAGCTGAAAATATGTAAAAATATGTATGTTATTGTGCGTTGCACATATTTTTTCTCAAAAACGGTAAGTCTGGCGTGGTTTTGACCATAACAAGATTTGTAGAGGCATTCATTACGAACATTTTAAACCAAAAATCTTAATTCTAGGCCTACTAGTTTCCGAGAAAATGAAAATAAACCAAATTATGCCATACTTTTAGCTGAAAATATGTATGTTATTGTGCGATGCACATATTTTTTCTCAAAAACGGTAAGTCTGGCGTGGTTTTGACCATAACAAGATTTGTAGAGGCATTCATTACGAACATTTTAAACCAAAAATCTTAATTCTAGGCCTACTAGTTTCCGAGAAAATGAAAATAAACCAAATTATGCCATACTTTTAGCTGAAAATATGTAAAAATATGTATGTTATTGTGCGTTGCACATATTTTTTCTCAAAAACGGTAAGTCTGGCGTGGTTTTGACCATAACAAGATTTGTAGAGGCATTCATTACGAACATTTTAAACCAAAAATCTTAATTCTAGGCCTACTAGTTTCCGAGAAAATGAAAATAAACCAAATTATGCCATACTTTTAGCTGAAAATATGTAAAAATATGTATGTTATTGTGCGTTGCACATATTTTTTCTCAAAAACGGTAAGTCTGGCGTGGTTTTGACCATAACAAGATTTGTAGAGGCATTCATTACGAACATTTTAAACCAAAAATCTTAATTCTAGGCCTACTAGTTTCCGAGAAAATGAAAATAAACCAAATTATGCCATACTTTTAGCTGAAAATATGTATGTTATTGTGCGATGCACATATTTTTTCTCAAAAACGGTAAGTCTGGCGTGGTTTTGACCATAACAAGATTTGTAGAGGCATTCATTACGAACATTTTAAACCAAAAATCTTAATTCTAGGCCTACTAGTTTCCGAGAAAATGAAAATAAACCAAATTATGCCATACTTTTAGCTGAAAATATGTAAAAATATGTATGTTATTGTGCGTTGCACATATTTTTTCTCAAAAACGGTAAGTCTGGCGTGGTTTTGACCATAACAAGATTTGTAGAGGCATTCATTACGAACATTTTAAACCAAAAATCTTAATTCTAGGCCTACTAGGTTCCGAGAAAATGAAAATAAACCAAATTATGCCATACTTTTAGCTGAAAATATGTATGTTATTGTGCGATGCACATATTTTTTCTCAAAAACGGTAAGTCTGACGTGGTTTTGACCATAACAAGATTTGTAGAGGCATTCATTACGAACATTTTAAACCAAAAATCTTAATTCTAGGCCTACTAGTTTCCGAGAAAATGAAAATAAACCAAATTATGCCATACTTTTAGCTGAAAATATGTATGTTATTGTGCGATGCACATATTTTTTCTCAAAAACGGTAAGTCTGGCGTGGTTTTGACCATAACAAGATTTGTAGAGGCATTCATTACGAACATTTTAAACCAAAAATCTTAATTCTAGGCCTACTAGTTTCCGAGAAAATGAAAATAAACCAAATTATGCCATACTTTTAGCTGAAAATATGTATGTTATTGTGCGATGCACATATTTTTTCTCAAAAACGGTAAGTCTGACGTGGTTTTGACCATAACAAGATTTGTAGAGGCATTCATTACGAACATTTTAAACCAAAAATCTTAATTCTAGGCCTACTAGTTTCCGAGAAAATGAAAATAAACCAAATTATGCCATACTTTTAGCTGAAAATATGTATGTTATTGTGCGATGCACATATTTTTTCTCAAAAACGGTAAGTCTGGCGTGGTTTTGACCATAACAAGATTTGTAGAGGCATTCATTACGAACATTTTAAACCAAAAATCTTAATTCTAGGCCTACTAGTTTCCGAGAAAATGAAAATAAACCAAATTATGCCATACTTTTAGCTGAAAATATGTATGTTATTGTGCGATGCACATATTTTTTCTCAAAAACGGTAAGTCTGGCGTGGTTTTGACCATAACAAGATTTGTAGAGGCATTCATTACGAACATTTTAAACCAAAAATCTTAATTCTAGGCCTACTAGTTTCCGAGAAAATGAAAATAAACCAAATTATGCCATACTTTTAGCTGAAAATATGTATGTTATTGTGCGATGCACATATTTTTTCTCAAAAACGGTAAGTCTGGCGTGGTTTTGACCATAACAAGATTTGTAGAGGCATTCATTACGAATATTTTAGACCAAAAATCTTAATTCTAGGCCTACTAGTTTCCGAGAAAATGAAAATAAACCAAATTATGCCATACTTTTAGCTGAAAATATATAAAAATATGTATGTTATTGTGCGTTGCACATATTTTTTCTCAAAAACGGTAAGTCTGGCGTGGTTTTGACCATAACAAGATTTGTAGAGGCATTCATTACGAACATTTTAAACCAAAAATCTTAATTCTAGGCCTACTAGTTTCCGAGAAAATGAAAATAAACCAAATTATGCCATACTTTTAGCTGAAAATATGTATGTTATTGTGCGATGCACATATTTTTTCTCAAAAACGGTAAGTCTGGCGTGGTTTTGACCATAACAAGATTTGTAGAGGCATTCATTACGAACATTTTAAAACAAAAATCTTAATTCTAGGCCTACTAGTTTCCGAGAAAATGAAAATAAACCAAATTATGCCATACTTTTAGCTGAAAATATGTATGTTATTGTGCGTTGCACATATTTTTTCTCAAAAACGGTAAGTCTGGCGTGGTTTTGACCACAACAAGATTTGTAGAGGCATTCATTACGAACATTTTAAACCAAAAATCTTAATTCTAGGCCTACTAGTTTCCGAGAAAATGAAAATAAACCAAATTATGCCATACTTTTAGCTGAAAATATGTATGTTATTGTGCGATGCACATATTTTTTCTCAAAAACGGTAAGTCTGGCGTGGTTTTGACCATAACAAGATTTGTAGAGGCATTCATTACGAACATTTTAAAACAAAAATCTTAATTCTAGGCCTACTAGTTTCCGAGAAAATGAAAATAAACCAAATTATGCCATACTTTTAGCTGAAAATATGTATGTTATTGTGCGTTGCACATATTTTTTCTCAAAAACGGTAAGTCTGGCGTGGTTTTGACCATAACAAGATTTGTAGAGGCATTCATTACGAACATTTTAAACCAAAAATCTTAATTCTAGGCCTACTAGTTTCCGAGAAAATGAAAATAAACCAAATTATGCCATACTTTTAGCTGAAAATATGTATGTTATTGTGCGATGCACATATTTTTTCTCAAAAACGGTAAGTCTGGCGTGGTTTTGACCATAACAAGATTTGTAGAGGCATTCATTACGAACATTTTAAACCAAAAATCTTAATTCTAGGCCTACTAGTTTCCGAGAAAATGAAAATAAACCAAATTATGCCATACTTTTAGCTGAAAATATGTAAAAATATGTATGTTATTGTGCGTTGCACATATTTTTTCTCAAAAACGGTAAGTCTGGCGTGGTTTTGACCATAACAAGATTTGTAGAGGCATTCATTACGAACATTTTAAACCAAAAATCTTAATTCTAGGCCTACTAGTTTCCGAGAAAATGAAAATAAACCAAATTATGCCATACTTTTAGCTGAAAATATGTAAAAATATGTATGTTATTGTGCGTTGCACATATTTTTTCTCAAAAACGGTAAGTCTGGCGTGGTTTTGACCATAACAAGATTTGTAGAGGCATTCATTACGAACATTTTAAACCAAAAATCTTAATTCTAGGCCTACTAGTTTCCGAGAAAATGAAAATAAACCAAATTATGCCATACTTTTAGCTGAAAATATGTAAAAATATGTATGTTATTGTGCGATGCACATATTTTTTCTCAAAAACGGTAAGTCTGGCGTGGTTTTGATAATAACAAGATTTGTAGAGGCATTCATTACGAACATTTTAAACCAAAAATCTTAATTCTAGGCCTACTAGTTTCCGAGAAAATGAAAATAAACCAAATTATGCCATACTTTTAGCTGAAAATATGTAAAAATATGTATGTTATTGTGCGTTGCACATATTTTTTCTCAAAAACGGTAAGTCTGGCGTGGTTTTGACCATAACAAGATTTGTAGAGGCATTCATTACGAACATTTTAAACCAAAAATCTTAATTCTAGGCCTACTAGTTTCCGAGAAAATGAAAATAAACCAAATTATGCCATACTTTTAGCTGAAAATATGTATGTTATTGTGCGATGCACATATTTTTTCTCAAAAACGGTAAGTCTGGCGTGGTTTTGACCATAACAAGATTTGTAGAGGCATTCATTACGAACATTTTAAACCAAAAATCTTAATTCTAGGCCTACTAGTTTCCGAGAAAATGAAAATAAACCAAATTATGCCATACTTTTAGCTGAAAATATGTATGTTATTGTGCGATGCACATATTTTTTCTCAAAAACGGTAAGTCTGACGTGGTTTTGACCATAACAAGATTTGTAGAGGCATTCATTACGAACATTTTAAACCAAAAATCTTAATTCTAGGCCTACTAGTTTCCGAGAAAATGAAAATAAACCAAATTATGCCATACTTTTAGCTGAAAATATGTATGTTATTGTGCGATGCACATATTTTTTCTCAAAAACGGTAAGTCTGGCGTGGTTTTGACCATAACAAGATTTGTAGAGGCATTCATTACGAACATTTTAAACCAAAAATCTTAATTCTAGGCCTACTAGTTTCCGAGAAAATGAAAATAAACCAAATTATGCCATACTTTTAGCTGAAAATATGTAAAAATATGTATGTTATTGTGCGTTGCACATATTTTTTCTCAAAAACGGTAAGTCTGGCGTGGTTTTGACCATAACAAGATTTGTAGAGGCATTCATTACGAACATTTTAAACCAAAAATCTTAATTCTAGGCCTACTAGTTTCCGAGAAAATGAAAATAAACCAAATTATGCCATACTTTTAGCTGAAAATATGTATGTTATTGTGCGATGCACATATTTTTTCTCAAAAACGGTAAGTCTGGCGTGGTTTTGACCATAACAAGATTTGTAGAGGCATTCATTACGAACATTTTAAACCAAAAATCTTAATTCTAGGCCTACTAGTTTCCGAGAAAATGAAAATAAACCAAATTATGCCATACTTTTAGCTGAAAATATGTATGTTATTGTGCGTTGCACATATTTTTTCTCAAAAACGGTAAGTCTGGCGTGGTTTTGACCATAACAAGATTTGTAGAGGCATTCATTACGAACATTTTAAACCAAAAATCTTAATTCTAGGCCTACTAGTTTCCGAGAAAATGAAAATAAACCAAATTATGCCATACTTTTAGCTGAAAATATGTATGTTATTGTGCGATGCACATATTTTTTCTCAAAAACGGTAAGTCTGGCGTGGTTTTGACCATAACAAGATTTGTAGAGGCATTCATTACGAACATTTTAAACCAAAAATCTTAATTCTAGGCCTACTAGTTTCCGAGAAAATGAAAATAAACCAAATTATGCCATACTTTTAGCTGAAAATATGTAAAAATATGTATGTTATTGTGCGTTGCACATATTTTTTCTCAAAAACGGTAAGTCTGGCGTGGTTTTGACCATAACAAGATTTGTAGAGGCATTCATTACGAACATTTTAAACCAAAAATCTTAATTCTAGGCCTACTAGTTTCCGAGAAAATGAAAATAAACCAAATTATGCCATACTTTTAGCTGAAAATATGTAAAAATATGTATGTTATTGTGCGTTGCACATATTTTTTCTCAAAAACGGTAAGTCTGGCGTGGTTTTGACCATAACAAGATTTGTAGAGGCATTCATTACGAACATTTTAAACCAAAAATCTTAATTCTAGGCCTACTAGTTTCCGAGAAAATGAAAATAAACCAAATTATGCCATACTTTTAGCTGAAAATATGTAAAAATATGTATGTTATTGTGCGTTGCACATATTTTTTCTCAAAAACGGTAAGTCTGGCGTGGTTTTGACCATAACAAGATTTGTAGAGGCATTCATTACGAACATTTTAAACCAAAAATCTTAATTCTAGGCCTACTAGTTTCCGAGAAAATGAAAATAAACCAAATTATGCCATACTTTTAGCTGAAAATATGTAAAAATATGTATGTTATTGTGCGTTGCACATATTTTTTCTCAAAAACGGTAAGTCTGGCGTGGTTTTGACCATAACAAGATTTGTAGAGGCATTCATTACGAACATTTTAAACTAAAAATCTTAATTCTAGGCCTACTAGTTTCCGAGAAAATGAAAATAAACCAAATTATGCCATACTTTTAGCTGAAAATATGTATGTTATTGTGCGATGCACATATTTTTTCTCAAAAACGGTAAGTCTGGCGTGGTTTTGACCATAACAAGATTTGTAGAGGCATTCATTACGAACATTTTAAACCAAAAATCTTAATTCTAGGCCTACTAGTTTCCGAGAAAATGAAAATAAACCAAATTATGCCATACTTTTAGCTGAAAATATGTATGTTATTGTGCGATGCACATATTTTTTCTCAAAAACGGTAAGTCTGGCGTGGTTTTGACCATAACAAGATTTGTAGAGGCATTCATTACGAACATTTTAAACCAAAAATCTTAATTCTAGGCCTACTAGTTTCCGAGAAAATGAAAATAAACCAAATTATGCCATACTTTTAGCTGAAAATATGTATGTTATTGTGCGATGCACATATTTTTTCTCAAAAACGGTAAGTCTGGCGTGGTTTTGACCATAACAAGATTTGTAGAGGCATTCATTACGAACATTTTAAACCAAAAATCTTAATTCTAGGCCTACTAGTTTCCGAGAAAATGAAAATAAACCAAATTATGCCATACTTTTAGCTGAAAATATGTAAAAATATGTATGTTATTGTGCGATGCACATATTTTTTTCTCAAAAACGGTAAGTCTGGCGTGGTTTTGACCATAACAAGATTTGTAGAGGCATTCATTACGAACATTTTAAACCAAAAATCTTAATTCTAGGCCTACTAGTTTCCGAGAAAATGAAAATAAACCAAATTATGCCATACTTTTAGCTGAAAATATGTATGTTATTGTGCGATGCACATATTTTTTCTCAAAAACGGTAAGTCTGGCGTGGTTTTGACCATAACAAGATTTGTAGAGGCATTCATTACGAACATTTTAAACCAAAAATCTTAATTCTAGGCCTACTAGTTTCCGAGAAAATGAAAATAAACCAAATTATGCCATACTTTTAGCTGAAAATATGTATGTTACTGTGCGATGCACATATTTTTTCTCAAAAACGGTAAGTCTGGCGTGGTTTTGACCATAACAAGATTTGTAGAGGCATTCATTACGAACATTTTAAACCAAAAATCTTAATTCTAGGCCTACTAGTTTCCGAGAAAATGAAAATAAACCAAATTATGCCATACTTTTAGCTGAAAATATGTATGTTATTGTGCGATGCACATATTTTTTCTCAAAAACGGTAAGTCTGGCGTGGTTTTGACCATAACAAGATTTGTAGAGGCATTCATTACGAACATTTTAAACCAAAAATCTTAATTCTAGGCCTACTAGTTTCCGAGAAAATGAAAATAAACCAAATTATGCCATACTTTTAGCTGAAAATATGTAAAAATATGTATGTTATTGTGCGTTGCACATATTTTTTCTCAAAAACGGTAAGTCTGGCATGGTTTTGACCATAACAAGATTTGTAGAGGCATTCATTACGAACATTTTAAACCAAAAATCTTAATTCTAGGCCTACTAGTTTCCGAGAAAATGAAAATAAACCAAATTATGCCATACTTTTAGCTGAAAATATGTATGTTATTGTGCGATGCACATATTTTTTCTCAAAAACGGTAAGTCTGGCGTGGTTTTGACCATAACAAGATTTGTAGAGGCATTCATTACGAACATTTTAAACCAAAAATCTTAATTCTAGGCCTACTAGTTTCCGAGAAAATGAAAATAAACCAAATTATGCCATACTTTTAGCTGAAAATATGTAAAAATATGTATGTTATTGTGCGTTGCACATATTTTTTCTCAAAAACGGTAAGTCTGGCGTGGTTTTGACCATAACAATATTTGTAGAGGCATTCATTACGAACATTTTAAACCAAAAATCTTAATTCTAGGCCTACTAGTTTCCGAGAAAATGAAAATAAACCAAATTATGCCATACTTTTAGCTGAAAATATGTATGTTATTGTGCGATGCACATATTTTTTCTCAAAAACGGTAAGTCTGGCGTGGTTTTGACCATAACAAGATTTGTAGAGGCATTCATTACGAACATTTTAAACCAAAAATCTTAATTCTAGGCCTACTAGTTTCCGAGAAAATGAAAATAAACCAAATTATGCCATACTTTTAGCTGATAATATGTAAAAATATGTATGTTATTGTGCGTTGCACATATTTTTTCTCAAAAACGGTAAATCTGGCGTGGTTTTGACCATAACAAGATTTGTAGAGGCATTCATTACGAACATTTTAAACCAAAAATCTTAATTCTAGGCCTACTAGTTTCCGAGAAAATGAAAATAAACCAAATTATGCCATACTTTTAGCTGAAAATATGTATGTTATTGTGCGATGCACATATTTTTTCTCAAAAACGGTAAGTCTGACGTGGTTTTGACCATAACAAGATTTGTAGAGGCATGCATTACGAACATTTTAAACCAAAAATCTTAATTCTAGGCCTACTAGTTTCCGAGAAAATGAAAATAAACCAAATTATGCCTTACTTTTAGCTGAAAATATGTATGTTATTGTGCGATGCACATATTTTTTCTCAAAAACGGTAAGTCTGACGTGGTTTTGACCATAACAAGATTTGTAGAGGCATTCATTACGAACATTTTAAACCAAAAATCTTAATTCTAGGCCTACTAGTTTCCGAGAAAATGAAAATAAACCAAATTATGCCATACTTTTAGCTGAAAATATGTAAAAATATGTATGTTATTGTGCGATGCACATATTTTTTCTCAAAAACGGTAAGTCTGGCGTGGTTTTGACCATAACAAGATTTGTAGAGGCATTCATTACGAACATTTTAAACCAAAAATCTTAATTCTAGGCCTACTAGTTTCCGAGAAAATGAAAATAAACCAAATTATGCCATACTTTTAGCTGAAAATATGTATGTTATTGTGCGATGCACATATTTTTTCTCAAAAACGGTAAGTCTGGCGTGGTTTTGACCATAACAAGATTTGTAGAGGCATTCATTACGAACATTTTAAACCAAAAATCTTAATTCTAGGCCTACTAGTTTCCGAGAAAATGAAAATAAACCAAATTATGCCATACTTTTAGCTGAAAATATGTATGTTATTGTGCGATGCACATATTTTTTCTCAAAAACGGTAAGTCTGGCGTGGTTTTGACCATAACAAGATTTGTAGAGGCATTCATTACGAACATTTTAAACCAAAAATCTTAATTCTAGGCCTACTAGTTTCCGAGAAAATGAAAATAAACCAAATTATGCCATACTTTTAGCTGAAAATATGTAAAAATATGTATGTTATTGTGCGTTGCACATATTTTTTCTCAAAAACGGTAAGTCTGGCATGGTTTTGACCATAACAAGATTTGTAGAGGCATTCATTACGAACATTTTAAACCAAAAATCTTAATTCTAGGCCTACTAGTTTCCGAGAAAATGAAAATAAACCAAATTATGCCATACTTTTAGCTGAAAATATGTATGTTATTGTGCGATGCACATATTTTTTCTCAAAAACGGTAAGTCTGGCGTGGTTTTGACCATAACAAGATTTGTAGAGGCATTCATTACGAACATTTTAAACCAAAAATCTTAATTCTAGGCCTACTAGTTTCCGAGAAAATGAAAATAAACCAAATTATGCCATACTTTTAGCTGAAAATATGTAAAAATATGTATGTTATTGTGCGTTGCACATATTTTTTCTCAAAAACGGTAAGTCTGGCGTGGTTTTGACCATAACAATATTTGTAGAGGCATTCATTACGAACATTTTAAACCAAAAATCTTAATTCTAGGCCTACTAGTTTCCGAGAAAATGAAAATAAACCAAATTATGCCATACTTTTAGCTGAAAATATGTATGTTATTGTGCGATGCACATATTTTTTCTCAAAAACGGTAAGTCTGGCGTGGTTTTGACCATAACAAGATTTGTAGAGGCATTCATTACGAACATTTTAAACCAAAAATCTTAATTCTAGGCCTACTAGTTTCCGAGAAAATGAAAATAAACCAAATTATGCCATACTTTTAGCTGAAAATATGTAAAAATATGTATGTTATTGTGCGTTGCACATATTTTTTCTCAAAAACGGTAAATCTGGCGTGGTTTTGACCATAACAAGATTTGTAGAGGCATTCATTACGAACATTTTAAACCAAAAATCTTAATTCTAGGCCTACTAGTTTCCGAGAAAATGAAAATAAACCAAATTATGCCATACTTTTAGCTGAAAATATGTATGTTATTGTGCGATGCACATATTTTTTCTCAAAAACGGTAAGTCTGACGTGGTTTTGACCATAACAAGATTTGTAGAGGCATGCATTACGAACATTTTAAACCAAAAATCTTAATTCTAGGCCTACTAGTTTCCGAGAAAATGAAAATAAACCAAATTATGCCTTACTTTTAGCTGAAAATATGTATGTTATTGTGCGATGCACATATTTTTTCTCAAAAACGGTAAGTCTGACGTGGTTTTGACCATAACAAGATTTGTAGAGGCATTCATTACGAACATTTTAAACCAAAAATCTTAATTCTAGGCCTACTAGTTTCCGAGAAAATGAAAATAAACCAAATTATGCCATACTTTTAGCTGAAAATATGTAAAAATATGTATGTTATTGTGCGTTGCACATATTTTTTCTCAAAAACGGTAAGTCTGGCGTGGTTTTGACCATAACAAGATTTGTAGAGGCATTCATTACGAACATTTTAAACCAAAAATCTTAATTCTAGGCCTACTAGTTTCCGAGAAAATGAAAATAAACCAAATTATGCCATACTTTTAGCTGAAAATATGTATGTTATTGTGCGATGCACATATTTTTTCTCAAAAACGGTAAGTCTGGCGTGGTTTTGACCATAACAAGATTTGTAGAGGCATTCATTACGAACATTTTAAACCAAAAATCTTAATTCTAGGCCTACTAGTTTCCGAGAAAATGAAAATAAACCAAATTATGCCATACTTTTAGCTGAAAATATGTATGTTACTGTGCGATGCACATATTTTTTCTCAAAAACGGTAAGTCTGGCGTGGTTTTGACCATAACAAGATTTGTAGAGGCATTCATTACGAACATTTTAAACCAAAAATCTTAATTCTAGGCCTACTAGTTTCCGAGAAAATGAAAATAAACCAAATTATGCCATACTTTTAGCTGAAAATATGTATGTTATTGTGCGATGCACATATTTTTTCTCAAAAACGGTAAGTCTGGCGTGGTTTTGACCATAACAAGATTTGTAGAGGCATTCATTACGAACATTTTAAACCAAAAATCTTAATTCTAGGCCTACTAGTTTCCGAGAAAATGAAAATAAACCAAATTATGCCATACTTTTAGCTGAAAATATGTAAAAATATGTATGTTATTGTGCGTTGCACATATTTTTTCTCAAAAACGGTAAGTCTGGCATGGTTTTGACCATAACAAGATTTGTAGAGGCATTCATTACGAACATTTTAAACCAAAAATCTTAATTCTAGGCCTACTAGTTTCCGAGAAAATGAAAATAAACCAAATTATGCCATACTTTTAGCTGAAAATATGTATGTTATTGTGCGATGCACATATTTTTTCTCAAAAACGGTAAGTCTGGCGTGGTTTTGACCATAACAAGATTTGTAGAGGCATTCATTACGAACATTTTAAACCAAAAATCTTAATTCTAGGCCTACTAGTTTCCGAGAAAATGAAAATAAACCAAATTATGCCATACTTTTAGCTGAAAATATGTAAAAATATGTATGTTATTGTGCGTTGCACATATTTTTTCTCAAAAACGGTAAGTCTGGCGTGGTTTTGACCATAACAATATTTGTAGAGGCATTCATTACGAACATTTTAAACCAAAAATCTTAATTCTAGGCCTACTAGTTTCCGAGAAAATGAAAATAAACCAAATTATGCCATACTTTTAGCTGAAAATATGTATGTTATTGTGCGATGCACATATTTTTTCTCAAAAACGGTAAGTCTGGCGTGGTTTTGACCATAACAAGATTTGTAGAGGCATTCATTACGAACATTTTAAACCAAAAATCTTAATTCTAGGCCTACTAGTTGCCGAGAAAATGAAAATAAACCAAATTATGCCATACTTTTAGCTGAAAATATGTAAAAATATGTATGTTATTGTGCGTTGCACATATTTTTTCTCAAAAACGGTAAATCTGGCGTGGTTTTGACCATAACAAGATTTGTAGAGGCATTCATTACGAACATTTTAAACCAAAAATCTTAATTCTAGGCCTACTAGTTTCCGAGAAAATGAAAATAAACCAAATTATGCCATACTTTTAGCTGAAAATATGTATGTTATTGTGCGATGCACATATTTTTTCTCAAAAACGGTAAGTCTGACGTGGTTTTGACCATAACAAGATTTGTAGAGGCATGCATTACGAACATTTTAAACCAAAAATCTTAATTCTAGGCCTACTAGTTTCCGAGAAAATGAAAATAAACCAAATTATGCCTTACTTTTAGCTGAAAATATGTATGTTATTGTGCGATGCACATATTTTTTCTCAAAAACGGTAAGTCTGACGTGGTTTTGACCATAACAAGATTTGTAGAGGCATTCATTACGAACATTTTAAACCAAAAATCTTAATTCTAGGCCTACTAGTTTCCGAGAAAATGAAAATAAACCAAATTATGCCATACTTTTAGCTGAAAATATGTAAAAATATGTATGTTATTGTGCGTTGCACATATTTTTTCTCAAAAACGGTAAGTCTGGCGTGGTTTTGACCATAACAAGATTTGTAGAGGCATTCATTACGAACATTTTAAACCAAAAATCTTAATTCTAGGCCTACTAGTTTCCGAGAAAATGAAAATAAACCAAATTATGCCTTACTTTTAGCTGAAAATATGTATGTTATTGTGCGATGCACATATTTTTTCTCAAAAACGGTAAGTCTGGCGTGGTTTTGACCATAACAAGATTTGTAGAGGCATTCATTACGAACATTTTAAACCAAAAATCTTAATTCTAGGCCTACTAGTTTCCGAGAAAATGAAAATAAACCAAATTATGCCATACTTTTAGCTGAAAATATGTATGTTATTGTGCGATGCACATATTTTTTCTCAAAAACGGTAAGTCTGGCGTGGTTTTGACCATAACAAGATTTGTAGAGGCATTCATTACGAACATTTTAAACCAAAAATCTTAATTCTAGGCCTACTAGTTTCCGAGAAAATGAAAATAAACCAAATTATGCCATACTTTTAGCTGAAAATATGTAAAAATATGTATGTTATTGTGCGTTGCACATATTTTTTCTCAAAAACGGTAAGTCTGGCGTGGTTTTGACCATAACAAGATTTGTAGAGGCATTCATTACGAACATTTTAAACCAAAAATCTTAATTCTAGGCCTACTAGTTTCCGAGAAAATGAAAATAAACCAAATTATGCCATACTTTTAGCTGAAAATATGTAAAAATATGTATGTTATTGTGCGTTGCACATATTTTTTCTCAAAAACGGTAAGTCTGGCGTGGTTTTGACCATAACAAGATTTGTAGAGGCATTCATTACGAACATTTTAAACCAAAAATCTTAATTCTAGGCCTACTAGTTTCCGAGAAAATGAAAATAAACCAAATTATGCCATACTTTTAGCTGAAAATATGTATGTTATTGTGCGATGCACATATTTTTTCTCAAAAACGGTAAGTCTGGCGTGGTTTTGACCATAACAAGATTTGTAGAGGCATTCATTACGAACATTTTAAACCAAAAATCTTAATTCTAGGCCTACTAGTTTCCGAGAAAATGAAAATAAACCAAATTATGCCATACTTTTAGCTGAAAATATGTAAAAATATGTATGTTATTGTGCGTTGCACATATTTTTTCTCAAAAACGGTAAGTCTGGCGTGGTTTTGACCATAACAAGATTTGTAGAGGCATTCATTACGAACATTTTAAACCAAAAATCTTAATTCTAGGCCTACTAGTTTCCGAGAAAATGAAAATAAACCAAATTATGCCATACTTTTAGCTGAAAATATGTATGTTATTGTGCGATGCACATATTTTTTCTCAAAAACGGTAAGTCTGGCGTGGTTTTGACCATAACAAGATTTGTAGAGGCATTCATTACGAACATTTTAAACCAAAAATCTTAATTCTAGGCCTACTAGTTTCCGAGAAAATGAAAATAAACCAAATTATGCCATACTTTTAGCTGAAAATATGTAAAAATATGTATGTTATTGTGCGTTGCACATATTTTTTCTCAAAAACGGTAAGTCTGGCGTGGTTTTGACCATAACAAGATTTGTAGAGGCATTCATTACGAACATTTTAAACCAAAAATCTTAATTCTAGGCCTACTAGTTTCCGAGAAAATGAAAATAAACCAAATTATGCCATACTTTTAGCTGAAAATATGTAAAAATATGTATGTTATTGTGCGTTGCACATATTTTTTCTCAAAAACGGTAAGTCTGGCGTGGTTTTGACCATAACAAGATTTGTAGAGGCATTCATTACGAACATTTTAAACCAAAAATCTTAATTCTAGGCCTACTAGTTTCCGAGAAAATGAAAATAAACCAAATTATGCCATACTTTTAGCTGAAAATATGTATGTTATTGTGCGATGCACATATTTTTTCTCAAAAACGGTAAGTCTGGCGTGGTTTTGACCATAACAAGATTTGTAGAGGCATTCATTACGAACATTTTAAACCAAAAATCTTAATTCTAGGCCTACTAGTTTCCGAGAAAATGAAAATAAACCAAATTATGCCATACTTTTAGCTGAAAATATGTATGTTATTGTGCGATGCACATATTTTTTCTCAAAAACGGTAAGTCTGGCGTGGTTTTGACCATAACAAGATTTGTAGAGGCATTCATTACGAACATTTTAAACCAAAAATCTTAATTCTAGGCCTACTAGTTTCCGAGAAAATGAAAATAAACCAAATTATGCCATACTTTTAGCTGAAAATATGTATGTTATTGTGCGATGCACATATATAAACCAAATTATGCCATACTTTTAGCTGCAAATATGTATGTTATTGTGCGATGCACATATTTTTTCTCAAAAACGGTAAGTCTGGCGTGGTTTTGACCATAACAAGATTTGTAGAGGCATTCATTACGAACATTTTAAACCAAAAATCTTAATTCTAGGCCTACTAGTTTCCGAGAAAATGAAAATAAACCAAATTATGCCATACTTTTAGCTGAAAATATGTATGTTATTGTGCGATGCACATATTTTTTCTCAAAAACGGTAAGTCTGGCGTGGTTTTGACCATAACAAGATTTGTAGAGGCATTCATTACGAACATTTTAAACCAAAAATCTTAATTCTAGGCCTACTAGTTTCCGAGAAAATGAAAATAAACCAAATTATGCCATACTTTTAGCTGAAAATATGTAAAAATATGTATGTTATTGTGCGTTGCACATATTTTTTCTCAAAAACGGTAAGTCTGGCGTGGTTTTGACCATAACAAGATTTGTAGAGGCATTCATTACGAACATTTTAAACCAAAAACCTTAATTCTAGGCCTACTAGTTTCCGAGAAAATGAAAATAAACCAAATTATGCCATACTTTTAGCTGAAAATATGTATGTTATTGTGCGATGCACATATTTTTTCTCAAAAACGGTAAGTCTGGCGTGGTTTTGACCATAACAAGATTTGTAGAGGCATTCATTACGAACATTTTAAACCAAAAATCTTAATTCTAGGCCTACTAGTTTCCGAGAAAATGAAAATAAACCAAATTATGCCATACTTTTAGCTGAAAATATGTAAAAATATGTATGTTATTGTGCGTTGCACATATTTTTTCTCAAAAACGGTAAGTCTGGCGTGGTTTTGACCATAACAATATTTGTAGAGGCATTCATTACGAACATTTTAAACCAAAAATCTTAATTCTAGGCCTACTAGTTTCCGAGAAAATGAAAATAAACCAAATTATGCCATACTTTTAGCTGAAAATATGTATGTTATTGTGCGATGCACATATTTTTTCTCAAAAACGGTAAGTCTGGCGTGGTTTTGACCATAACAAGATTTGTAGAGGCATTCATTACGAACATTTTAAACCAAAAATCTTAATTCTAGGCCTACTAGTTTCCGAGAAAATGAAAATAAACCAAATTATGCCATACTTTTAGCTGAAAATATGTATGTTATTGTGCGATGCACATATTTTTTCTCAAAAACGGTAAGTCTGACGTGGTTTTGACCATAACAAGATTTGTAGAGGCATTCATTACGAACATTTTAAACCAAAAATCTTAATTCTAGGCCTACTAGTTTCCGAGAAAATGAAAATAAACCAAATTATGCCATACTTTTAGCTGAAAATATGTAAAAATATGTATGTTATTGTGCGTTGCACATATTTTTTCTCAAAAACGGTAAATCTGGCGTGGTTTTGACCATAACAAGATTTGTAGAGGCATTCATTACGAACATTTTAAACCAAAAATCTTAATTCTAGGCCTACTAGTTTCCGAGAAAATGAAAATAAACCAAATTATGCCATACTTTTAGCTGAAAATATGTATGTTATTGTGCGATGCACATATTTTTTCTCAAAAACGGTAAGTCTGACGTGGTTTTGACCATAACAAGATTTGTAGAGGCATTCATTACGAACATTTTAAACCAAAAATCTTAATTCTAGGCCTACTAGTTTCCGAGAAAATGAAAATAAACCAAATTATGCCTCACTTTTAGCTGAAAATATGTATGTTATTGTGCGATGCACATATTTTTTCTCAAAAACGGTAAGTCTGACGTGGTTTTGACCATAACAAGATTTGTAGAGGCATTCATTACGAACATTTTAAACCAAAAATCTTAATTCTAGGCCTACTAGTTTCCGAGAAAATGAAAATAAACCAAATTATGCCATACTTTTAGCTGAAAATATGTAAAAATATGTATGTTATTGTGCGTTGCACATATTTTTTCTCAAAAACGGTAAGTCTGGCGTGGTTTTGACCATAACAAGATTTGTAGAGGCATTCATTACGAACATTTTAAACCAAAAATCTTAATTCTAGGCCTACTAGTTTCCGAGAAAATGAAAATAAACCAAATTATGCCTTACTTTTAGCTGAAAATATGTATGTTATTGTGCGATGCACATATTTTTTCTCAAAAACGGTAAGTCTGGCGTGGTTTTGACCATAACAAGATTTGTAGAGGCATTCATTACGAACATTTTAAACCAAAAATCTTAATTCTAGGCCTACTAGTTTCCGAGAAAATGAAAATAAACCAAATTATGCCATACTTTTAGCTGAAAATATGTATGTTATTGTGCGATGCACATATTTTTTCTCAAAAACGGTAAGTCTGGCGTGGTTTTGACCATAACAAGATTTGTAGAGGCATTCATTACGAACATTTTAAACCAAAAATCTTAATTCTAGGCCTACTAGTTTCCGAGAAAATGAAAATAAACCAAATTATGCCATACTTTTAGCTGAAAATATGCAAAAATATGTATGTTATTGTGCGTTGCACATATTTTTTCTCAAAAACGGTAAGTCTGGCGTGGTTTTGACCATAACAAGATTTGTAGAGGCATTCATTACGAACATTTTAAACCAAAAATCTTAATTCTAGGCCTACTAGTTTCCGAGAAAATGAAAATAAACCAAATTATGCCATACTTTTAGCTGAAAATATGTAAAAATATGTATGTTATTGTGCGTTGCACATATTTTTTCTCAAAAACGGTAAGTCTGGCGTGGTTTTGACCATAACAAGATTTGTAGAGGCATTCATTACGAACATTTTAAACCAAAAATCTTAATTCTAGGCCTACTAGTTTCCGAGAAAATGAAAATAAACCAAATTATGCCATACTTTTAGCTGAAAATATGTATGTTATTGTGCGATGCACATATTTTTTCTCAAAAACGGTAAGTCTGGCGTGGTTTTGACCATAACAAGATTTGTAGAGGCATTCATTACGAACATTTTAAACCAAAAATCTTAATTCTAGGCCTACTAGTTTCCGAGAAAATGAAAATAAACCAAATTATGCCATACTTTTAGCTGAAAATATGTAAAAATATGTATGTTATTGTGCGTTGCACATATTTTTTCTCAAAAACGGTAAGTCTGGCGTGGTTTTGACCATAACAAGATTTGTAGAGGCATTCATTACGAACATTTTAAACCAAAAATCTTAATTCTAGGCCTACTAGTTTCCGAGAAAATGAAAATAAACCAAATTATGCCATACTTTTAGCTGAAAATATGTATGTTATTGTGCGATGCACATATTTTTTCTCAAAAACGGTAAGTCTGGCGTGGTTTTGACCATAACAAGATTTGTAGAGGCATTCATTACGAACATTTTAAACCAAAAATCTTAATTCTAGGCCTACTAGTTTCCGAGAAAATGAAAATAAACCAAATTATGCCATACTTTTAGCTGAAAATATGTAAAAATATGTATGTTATTGTGCGTTGCACATATTTTTTCTCAAAAACGGTAAGTCTGGCGTGGTTTTGACCATAACAAGATTTGTAGAGGCATTCATTACGAACATTTTAAACCAAAAATCTTAATTCTAGGCCTACTAGTTTCCGAGAAAATGAAAATAAACCAAATTATGCCATACTTTTAGCTGAAAATATGTAAAAATATGTATGTTATTGTGCGTTGCACATATTTTTTCTCAAAAACGGTAAGTCTGGCGTGGTTTTGACCATAACAAGATTTGTAGAGGCATTCATTACGAACATTTTAAACCAAAAATCTTAATTCTAGGCCTACTAGTTTCCGAGAAAATGAAAATAAACCAAATTATGCCATACTTTTAGCTGAAAATATGTATGTTATTGTGCGATGCACATATTTTTTCTCAAAAACGGTAAGTCTGGCGTGGTTTTGACCATAACAAGATTTGTAGAGGCATTCATTACGAACATTTTAAACCAAAAATCTTAATTCTAGGCCTACTAGTTTCCGAGAAAATGAAAATAAACCAAATTATGCCATACTTTTAGCTGAAAATATGTATGTTATTGTGCGATGCACATATTTTTTCTCAAAAACGGTAAGTCTGACGTGGTTTTGACCATAACAAGATTTGTAGAGGCATTCATTACGAACATTTTAAACCAAAAATCTTAATTCTAGGCCTACTAGTTTCCGAGAAAATGAAAATAAACCAAATTATGCCATACTTTTAGCTGAAAATATGTATGTTATTGTGCGATGCACATATTTTTTCTCAAAAACGGTAAGTCTGGCGTGGTTTTGACCATAACAAGATTTGTAGAGGCATTCATTACGAACATTTTAAACCAAAAATCTTAATTCTAGGCCTACTAGTTTCCGAGAAAATGAAAATAAACCAAATTATGCCATACTTTTAGCTGAAAATATGTAAAAATATGTATGTTATTGTGCGTTGCACATATTTTTTCTCAAAAACGGTAAGTCTGGCGTGGTTTTGACCATAACAAGATTTGTAGAGGCATTCATTACGAACATTTTAAACCAAAAATCTTAATTCTAGGCCTACTAGTTTCCGAGAAAATGAAAATAAACCAAATTATGCCATACTTTTAGCTGAAAATATGTATGTTATTGTGCGATGCACATATTTTTTCTCAAAAACGGTAAGTCTGGCGTGGTTTTGACCATAACAAGATTTGTAGAGGCATTCATTACGAACATTTTAAACCAAAAATCTTAATTCTAGGCCTACTAGTTTCCGAGAAAATGAAAATAAACCAAATTATGCCATACTTTTAGCTGAAAATATGTATGTTATTGTGCGATGCACATATTTTTTCTCAAAAACGGTAAGTCTGGCGTGGTTTTGACCATAACAAGATTTGTAGAGGCATTCATTACGAACATTTTAAACCAAAAATCTTAATTCTAGGCCTACTAGTTTCCGAGAAAATGAAAATAAACCAAATTATGCCATACTTTTAGCTGAAAATATGTAAAAATATGTATGTTATTGTGCGTTGCACATATTTTTTCTCAAAAACGGTAAGTCTGGCGTGGTTTTGACCATAACAAGATTTGTAGAGGCATTCATTACGAACATTTTAAACCAAAAATCTTAATTCTAGGCCTACTAGTTTCCGAGAAAATGAAAATAAACCAAATTATGCCATACTTTTAGCTGAAAATATGTAAAAATATGTATGTTATTGTGCGTTGCACATATTTTTTCTCAAAAACGGTAAGTCTGGCGTGGTTTTGACCACAACAAGATTTGTAGAGGCATTCATTACGAACATTTTAAACCAAAAATCTTAATTCTAGGCCTACTAGTTTCCGAGAAAATGAAAATAAACCAAATTATGCCATACTTTTAGCTGAAAATATGTATGTTATTGTGCGATGCACATATTTTTTCTCAAAAACGGTAAGTCTGGCGTGGTTTTGACCATAACAAGATTTGTAGAGGCATTCATTACGAACATTTTAAACCAAAAATCTTAATTCTAGGCCTACTAGTTTCCGAGAAAATGAAAATAAACCAAATTATGCCATACTTTTAGCTGAAAATATGTATGTTATTGTGCGATGCACATATTTTTTCTCAAAAACGGTAAGTCTGGCGTGGTTTTGACCATAACAAGATTTGTAGAGGCATTCATTACGAACATTTTAAACCAAAAATCTTAATTCTAGGCCTACTAGTTTCCGAGAAAATGAAAATAAACCAAATTATGCCATACTTTTAGCTGAAAATATGTAAAAATATGTATGTTATTGTGCGTTGCACATATTTTTTCTCAAAAACGGTAAGTCTGGCGTGGTTTTGACCATAACAAGATTTGTAGAGGCATTCATTACGAACATTTTAAACCAAAAATCTTAATTCTAGGCCTACTAGTTTCCGAGAAAATGAAAATAAACCAAATTATGCCATACTTTTAGCTGAAAATATGTATGTTATTGTGCGATGCACATATTTTTTCTCAAAAACGGTAAGTCTGACGTGGTTTTGACCATAACAAGATTTGTAGAGGCATTCATTACGAACATTTTAAACCAAAAATCTTAATTCTAGGCCTACTAGTTTCCGAGAAAATGAAAATAAACCAAATTATGCCATACTTTTAGCTGAAAATATGTAAAAATATGTATGTTATTGTGCGTTGCACATATTTTTTCTCAAAAACGGTAAGTCTGGCGTGGTTTTGACCATAACAAGATTTGTAGAGGCATTCATTACGAACATTTTAAACCAAAAATCTTAATTCTAGGCCTACTAGTTTCCGAGAAAATGAAAATAAACCAAATTATGCCATACTTTTAGCTGAAAATATGTATGTTATTGTGCGATGCACATATTTTTTCTCAAAAACGGTAAGTCTGGCGTGGTTTTGACCATAACAAGATTTGTAGAGGCATTCATTACGAACATTTTAAACCAAAAATCTTAATTCTAGGCCTACTAGTTTCCGAGAAAATGAAAATAAACCAAATTATGCCATACTTTTAGCTGAAAATATGTAAAAATATGTATGTTATTGTGCGATGCACATATTTTTTCTCAAAAACGGTAAGTCTGGCGTGGTTTTGACCATAACAAGATTTGTAGAGGCATTCATTACGAACATTTTAAACCAAAAATCTTAATTCTAGGCCTACTAGTTTCCGAGAAAATGAAAATAAACCAAATTATGCCATACTTTTAGCTGAAAATATGTAAAAATATGTATGTTATTGTGCGTTGCACATATTTTTTCTCAAAAACGGTAAGTCTGGCGTGGTTTTGACCATAACAAGATTTGTAGAGGCATTCATTACGAACATTTTAAACCAAAAATCTTAATTCTAGGCCTACTAGTTTCCGAGAAAATGAAAATAAACCAAATTATGCCATACTTTTAGCTGAAAATATGTATGTTATTGTGCGATGCACATATTTTTTCTCAAAAACGGTAAGTCTGACGTGGTTTTGACCATAACAAGATTTGTAGAGGCATTCATTACGAACATTTTAAACCAAAAATCTTAATTCTAGGCCTACTAGTTTCCGAGAAAATGAAAATAAACCAAATTATGCCATACTTTTAGCTGAAAATATGTAAAAATATGTATGTTATTGTGCGTTGCACATATTTTTTCTCAAAAACGGTAAGTCTGGCGTGGTTTTGACCATAACAAGATTTGTAGAGGCATTCATTACGAACATTTTAAACCAAAAATCTTAATTCTAGGCCTACTAGTTTCCGAGAAAATGAAAATAAACCAAATTATGCCATACTTTTAGCTGAAAATATGTATGTTATTGTGCGATGCACATATTTTTTCTCAAAAACGGTAAGTCTGGCGTGGTTTTGACCATAACAAGATTTGTAGAGGCATTCATTACGAACATTTTAAACCAAAAATCTTAATTCTAGGCCTACTACTTTCCGAGAAAATGAAAATAAACCAAATTATGCCATACTTTTAGCTGAAAATATGTAAAAATATGTATGTTATTGTGCGATGCACATATTTTTTCTCAAAAACGGTAAGTCTGGCGTGGTTTTGACCATAACAAGATTTGTAGAGGCATTCATTACGAACATTTTAAACCAAAAATCTTAATTCTAGGCCTACTAGTTTCCGAGAAAATGAAAATAAACCAAATTATGCCATACTTTTAGCTGAAAATATGTATGTTATTGTGCGATGCACATATTTTTTCTCAAAAACGGTAAGTCTGGCGTGGTTTTGACCATAACAAGATTTGTAGAGGCATTCATTACGAACATTTTAAACCAAAAATCTTAATTCTAGGCCTACTAGTTTCCGAGAAAATGAAAATAAACCAAATTATGCCATACTTTTAGCTGAAAATATGTAAAAATATGTATGTTATTGTGCGATGCACATATTTTTTCTCAAAAACGGTAAGTCTGGCGTGGTTTTGACCATAACAAGATTTGTAGAGGCATTCATTACGAACATTTTAAACCAAAAATCTTAATTCTAGGCCTACTAGTTTCCGAGAAAATGAAAATAAACCAAATTATGCCATACTTTTAGCTGAAAATATGTAAAAATATGTATGTTATTGTGCGTTGCACATATTTTTTCTCAAAAACGGTAAGTCTGGCGTGGTTTTGACCATAACAAGATTTGTAGAGGCATTCATTACGAACATTTTAAACCAAAAATCTTAATTCTAGGCCTACTAGTTTCCGAGAAAATGAAAATAAACCAAATTATGCCATACTTTTAGCTGAAAATATGTATGTTATTGTGCGATGCACATATTTTTTCTCAAAAACGGTAAGTCTGACGTGGTTTTGACCATAACAAGATTTGTAGAGGCATTCATTACGAACATTTTAAACCAAAAATCTTAATTCTAGGCCTACTAGTTTCCGAGAAAATGAAAATAAACCAAATTATGCCATACTTTTAGCTGAAAATATGTAAAAATATGTATGTTATTGTGCGTTGCACATATTTTTTCTCAAAAACGGTAAGTCTGGCGTGGTTTTGACCATAACAAGATTTGTAGAGGCATTCATTACGAACATTTTAAACCAAAAATCTTAATTCTAGGCCTACTAGTTTCCGAGAAAATGAAAATAAACCAAATTATGCCATACTTTTAGCTGAAAATATGTATGTTATTGTGCGATGCACATATTTTTTCTCAAAAACGGTAAGTCTGGCGTGGTTTTGACCATAACAAGATTTGTAGAGGCATTCATTACGAACATTTTAAACCAAAAATCTTAATTCTAGGCCTACTAGTTTCCGAGAAAATGAAAATAAACCAAATTATGCCATACTTTTAGCTGAAAATATGTAAAAATATGTATGTTATTGTGCGATGCACATATTTTTTCTCAAAAACGGTAAGTCTGGCGTGGTTTTGACCATAACAAGATTTGTAGAGGCATTCATTACGAACATTTTAAACCAAAAATCTTAATTCTAGGCCTACTAGTTTCCGAGAAAATGAAAATAAACCAAATTATGCCATACTTTTAGCTGAAAATATGTAAAAATATGTATGTTATTGTGCGTTGCACATATTTTTTCTCAAAAACGGTAAGTCTGGCGTGGTTTTGACCATAACAAGATTTGTAGAGGCATTCATTACGAACATTTTAAACAAAAAATCTTAATTCTAGGCCTACTAGTTTCCGAGAAAATGAAAATAAACGAAATTATGCCATACTTTTAGCTGAAAATATGTATGTTATTGTGCGATGCACATATTTTTTCTCAAAAACGGTAAGTCTGACGTGGTTTTGACCATAACAAGATTTGTAGAGGCATTCATTACGAACATTTTAAACCAAAAATCTTAATTCTAGGCCTACTAGTTTCCGAGAAAATGAAAATAAACCAAATTATGCCATACTTTTAGCTGAAAATATGTAAAAATATGTATGTTATTGTGCGTTGCACATATTTTTTCTCAAAAACGGTAAGTCTGGCGTGGTTTTGACCATAACAAGATTTGTAGAGGCATTCATTACGAACATTTTAAACCAAAAATCTTAATTCTAGGCCTACTAGTTTCCGAGAAAATGAAAATAAACCAAATTATGCCATACTTTTAGCTGAAAATATGTAAAAATATGTATGTTATTGTGCGTTGCACATATTTTTTCTCAAAAACGGTAAGTCTGGCGTGGTTTTGACCATAACAAGATTTGTAGAGGCATTCATTACGAACATTTTAAACAAAAAATCTTAATTCTAGGCCTACTAGTTTCCGAGAAAATGAAAATAAACCAAATTATGCCATACTTTTAGCTGAAAATATGTATGTTATTGTGCGATGCACATATTTTTTCTCAAAAACGGTAAGTCTGACGTGGTTTTGACCATAACAAGATTTGTAGAGGCATTCATTACGAACATTTTAAACCAAAAATCTTAATTCTAGGCCTACTAGTTTCCGAGAAAATGAAAATAAACCAAATTATGCCATACTTTTAGCTGAAAATATGTAAAAATATGTATGTTATTGTGCGTTGCACATATTTTTTCTCAAAAACGGTAAGTCTGGCGTGGTTTTGACCATAACAAGATTTGTAGAGGCATTCATTACGAACATTTTAAACCAAAAATCTTAATTCTAGGCCTACTAGTTTCCGAGAAAATGAAAATAAACCAAATTATGCCATACTTTTAGCTGAAAATATGTAAAAATATGTATGTTATTGTGCGATGCACATATTTTTTCTCAAAAACGGTAAGTCTGACGTGGTTTTGACCATAACAAGATTTGTAGAGGCATTCATTACGAACATTTTAAACCAAAAATCTTAATTCTAGGCCTACTAGTTTCCGAGAAAATGAAAATAAACCAAATTATGCCATACTTTTAGCTGAAAATATGTAAAAATATGTATGTTATTGTGCGATGCACATATTTTTTCTCAAAAACGGTAAGTCTGGCGTGGTTTTGACCATAACAAGATTTGTAGAGGCATTCATTACGAACATTTTAAACCAAAAATCTTAATTCTAGGCCTACTAGTTTCCGAGAAAATGAAAATAAACCAAATTATGCCATACTTTTAGCTGAAAATATGTATGTTATTGTGCGATGCACATATTTTTTCTCAAAAACGGTAAGTCTGGCGTGGTTTTGACCATAACAAGATTTGTAGAGGCATTCATTACGAACATTTTAAACCAAAAATCTTAATTCTAGGCCTACTAGTTTCCGAGAAAATGAAAATAAACCAAATTATGCCATACTTTTAGCTGAAAATATGTAAAAATATGTATGTTATTGTGCGATGCACATATTTTTTCTCAAAAACGGTAAGTCTGGCGTGGTTTTGACCATAACAAGATTTGTAGAGGCATTCATTACGAACATTTTAAACCAAAAATCTTAATTCTAGGCCTACTAGTTTCCGAGAAAATGAAAATAAACCAAATTATGCCATACTTTTAGCTGAAAATATGTAAAAATATGTATGTTATTGTGCGTTGCACATATTTTTTCTCAAAAACGGTAAGTCTGGCGTGGTTTTGACCATAACAAGATTTGTAGAGGCATTCATTACGAACATTTTAAACCAAAAATCTTAATTCTAGGCCTACTAGTTTCCGAGAAAATGAAAATAAACCAAATTATGCCATACTTTTAGCTGAAAATATGTAAAAATATGTATGTTATTGTGCGATGCACATATTTTTTCTCAAAAACGGTAAGTCTGACGTGGTTTTGACCATAACAAGATTTGTAGAGGCATTCATTACGAACATTTTAAACCAAAAATCTTAATTCTAGGCCTACTAGTTTCCGAGAAAATGAAAATAAACCAAATTATGCCATACTTTTAGCTGAAAATATGTATGTTATTGTGCGATGCACATATTTTTTCTCAAAAACGGTAAGTCTGGCGTGGTTTTGACCATAACAAGATTTGTAGAGGCATTCATTACGAACATTTTAAACCAAAAATCTTAATTCTAGGCCTACTAGTTTCCGAGAAAATGAAAATAAACCAAATTATGCCATACTTTTAGCTGAAAATATGTAAAAATATGTATGTTATTGTGCGTTGCACATATTTTTTCTCAAAAACGGTAAGTCTGGCGTGGTTTTGACCATAACAAGATTTGTAGAGGCATTCATTACGAACATTTTAAACCAAAAATCTTAATTCTAGGCCTACTAGTTTCCGAGAAAATGAAAATAAACCAAATTATGCCATACTTTTAGCTGAAAATATGTAAAAATATGTATGTTATTGTGCGTTGCACATATTTTTTCTCAAAAACGGTAAGTCTGGCGTGGTTTTGACCATAACAAGATTTGTAGAGGCATTCATTACGAACATTTTAAACCAAAAATCTTAATTCTAGGCCTACTAGTTTCCGAGAAAATGAAAATAAACCAAATTATGCCATACTTTTAGCTGAAAATATGTAAAAATATGTATGTTATTGTGCGATGCACATATTTTTTCTCAAAAACGGTAAGTCTGACGTGGTTTTGACCATAACAAGATTTGTAGAGGCATTCATTACGAACATTTTAAACCAAAAATCTTAATTCTAGGCCTACTAGTTTCCGAGAAAATGAAAATAAACCAAATTATGCCATACTTTTAGCTGAAAATATGTAAAAATATGTATGTTATTGTGCGATGCACATATTTTTTCTCAAAAACGGTAAGTCTGGCGTGGTTTTGACCATAACAAGATTTGTAGAGGCATTCATTACGAACATTTTAAACCAAAAATCTTAATTCTAGGCCTACTAGTTTCCGAGAAAATGAAAATAAACCAAATTATGCCATACTTTTAGCTGAAAATATGTATGTTATTGTGCGATGCACATATTTTTTCTCAAAAACGGTAAGTCTGGCGTGGTTTTGACCATAACAAGATTTGTAGAGGCATTCATTACGAACATTTTAAACCAAAAATCTTAATTCTAGGCCTACTAGTTTCCGAGAAAATGAAAATAAACCAAATTATGCCATACTTTTAGCTGAAAATATGTATGTTATTGTGCGATGCACATATTTTTTCTCAAAAACGGTAAGTCTGACGTGGTTTTGACCATAACAAGATTTGTAGAGGCATTCATTACGAACATTTTAAACCAAAAATCTTAATTCTAGGCCTACTAGTTTCCGAGAAAATGAAAATAAACCAAATTATGCCATACTTTTAGCTGAAAATATGTAAAAATATGTATGTTATTGTGCGTTGCACATATTTTTTCTCAAAAACGGTAAGTCTGGCGTGGTTTTGACCATAACAAGATTTGTAGAGGCATGCTTTACGAACATTGTAAACAAAAAATCTTAATTCTAGGCCTACTAGTTTCCGAGAAAATGAAAATAAACCAAATTATGCCATACTTTTAGCTGAAAATATGTATGTTATTGTGCGATGCACATATTTTTTCTCAAAAACGGTAAGTCTGGCGTGGTTTTGACCATAACAAGATTTGTAGAGGCATTCATTACGAACATTTTAAACCAAAAATCTTAATTCTAGGCCTACTAGTTTCCGAGAAAATGAAAATAAACCAAATTATGCCATACTTTTAGCTGAAAATATGTAAAAATATGTATGTTATTGTGCGATGCACATATTTTTTCTCAAAAACGGTAAGTCTGGCGTGGTTTTGACCATAACAAGATTTGTAGAGGCATTCATTACGAACATTTTAAACAAAAAATCTTAATTCTAGGCCTACTAGTTTCCGAGAAAATGAAAATAAACCAAATTATGCCATACTTTTAGCTGAAAATATGTATGTTATTGTGCGATGCACATATTTTTTCTCAAAAACGGTAAGTCTGACGTGGTTTTGACCATAACAAGATTTGTAGAGGCATTCATTACGAACATTTTAAACCAAAAATCTTAATTCTAGGCCTACTAGTTTCCGAGAAAATGAAAATAAACCAAATTATGCCATACTTTTAGCTGAAAATATGTAAAAATATGTATGTTATTGTGCGTTGCACATATTTTTTCTCAAAAACGGTAAGTCTGGCGTGGTTTTGACCATAACAAGATTTGTAGAGGCATTCATTACGAACATTTTAAACCAAAAATCTTAATTCTAGGCCTACTAGTTTCCGAGAAAATGAAAATAAACCAAATTATGCCATACTTTTAGCTGAAAATATGTATGTTATTGTGCGATGCACATATTTTTTCTCAAAAACGGTAAGTCTGGCGTGGTTTTGACCATAACAAGATTTGTAGAGGCATTCATTACGAACATTTTAAACCAAAAATCTTAATTCTAGGCCTACTAGTTTCCGAGAAAATGAAAATAAACCAAATTATGCCATACTTTTAGCTGAAAATATGTAAAAATATGTATGTTATTGTGCGATGCACATATTTTTTCTCAAAAACGGTAAGTCTGGCGTGGTTTTGACCATAACAAGATTTGTAGAGGCATTCATTACGAACATTTTAAACCAAAAATCTTAATTCTAGGCCTACTAGTTTCCGAGAAAATGAAAATAAACCAAATTATGCCATACTTTTAGCTGAAAATATGTATGTTATTGTGCGATGCACATATTTTTTCTCAAAAACGGTAAGTCTGGCGTGGTTTTGACCATAACAAGATTTGTAGAGGCATTCATTACGAACATTTTAAACCAAAAATCTTAATTCTAGGCCTACTAGTTTCCGAGAAAATGAAAATAAACCAAATTATGCCATACTTTTAGCTGAAAATATGTAAAAATATGTATGTTATTGTGCGATGCACATATTTTTTCTCAAAAACGGTAAGTCTGGCGTGGTTTTGACCATAACAAGATTTGTAGAGGCATTCATTACGAACATTTTAAACCAAAAATCTTAATTCTAGGCCTACTAGTTTCCGAGAAAATGAAAATAAACCAAATTATGCCATACTTTTAGCTGAAAATATGTAAAAATATGTATGTTATTGTGCGTTGCACATATTTTTTCTCAAAAACGGTAAGTCTGGCGTGGTTTTGACCATAACAAGATTTGTAGAGGCATTCATTACGAACATTTTAAACCAAAAATCTTAATTCTAGGCCTACTAGTTTCCGAGAAAATGAAAATAAACCAAATTATGCCATACTTTTAGCTGAAAATATGTATGTTATTGTGCGATGCACATATTTCTTCTCAAAATCGGTAAGTCTGGCGTGGTTTTGACCATAACAAGATTTGTAGAGGCATTCATTACGAACATTTTAAACCAAAAATCTTAATTCTAGGCCTACTAGTTTCCGAGAAAATGAAAATAAACCAAATTATGCCATACTTTTAGCTGAAAATATGTAAAAATATGTATGTTATTGTGCGTTGCACATATTTTTTCTCAAAAACGGTAAGTCTGGCGTGGTTTTGACCATAACAAGATTTGTAGAGGCATTCATTACGAACATTTTAAACCAAAAATCTTAATTCTAGGCCTACTAGTTTCCGAGAAAATGAAAATAAACCAAATTATGCCATACTTTTAGCTGAAAATATGTAAAAATATGTATGTTATTGTGCGATGCACATATTTTTTCTCAAAAACGGTAAGTCTGACGTGGTTTTGACCATAACAAGATTTGTAGAGGCATTCATTACGAACATTTTAAACCAAAAATCTTAATTCTAGGCCTACTAGTTTCCGAGAAAATGAAAATAAACCAAATTATGCCATACTTTTAGCTGAAAATATGTATGTTATTGTGCGATGCACATATTTTTTCTCAAAAACGGTAAGTCTGGCGTGGTTTTGACCATAACAAGATTTGTAGAGGCATTCATTACGAACATTTTAAACCAAAAATCTTAATTCTAGGCCTACTAGTTTCCGAGAAAATGAAAATAAACCAAATTATGCCATACTTTTAGCTGAAAATATGTAAAAATATGTATGTTATTGTGCGTTGCACATATTTTTTCTCAAAAACGGTAAGTCTGGCGTGGTTTTGACCATAACAAGATTTGTAGAGGCATTCATTACGAACATTTTAAACCAAAAATCTTAATTCTAGGCCTACTAGTTTCCGAGAAAATGAAAATAAACCAAATTATGCCATACTTTTAGCTGAAAATATGTAAAAATATGTATGTTATTGTGCGTTGCACATATTTTTTCTCAAAAACGGTAAGTCTGGCGTGGTTTTGACCATAACAAGATTTGTAGAGGCATTCATTACGAACATTTTAAACCAAAAATCTTAATTCTAGGCCTACTAGTTTCCGAGAAAATGAAAATAAACCAAATTATGCCATACTTTTAGCTGAAAATATGTAAAAATATGTATGTTATTGTGCGTTGCACATATTTTTTCTCAAAAACGGTAAGTCTGGCGTGGTTTTGACCATAACAAGATTTGTAGAGGCATTCATTACGAACATTTTAAACCAAAAATCTTAATTCTAGGCCTACTAGTTTCCGAGAAAATGAAAATAAACCAAATTATGCCATACTTTTAGCTGAAAATATGTATGTTATTGTGCGATGCACATATTTTTTCTCAAAAACGGTAAGTCTGGCGTGGTTTTGACCATAACAAGATTTGTAGAGGCATTCATTACGAACATTTTAAACCAAAAATCTTAATTCTAGGCCTACTAGTTTCCGAGAAAATGAAAATAAACCAAATTATGCCATACTTTTAGCTGAAAATATGTAAAAATATGTATGTTATTGTGCGTTGCACATATTTTTTCTCAAAAACGGTAAGTCTGGCGTGGTTTTGACCATAACAAGATTTGTAGAGGCATTCATTACGAACATTTTAAACCAAAAATCTTAATTCTAGGCCTACTAGTTTCCGAGAAAATGAAAATAAACCAAATTATGCCATACTTTTAGCTGAAAATATGTAAAAATATGTATGTTATTGTGCGATGCACATATTTTTTCTCAAAAACGGTAAGTCTGACGTGGTTTTGACCATAACAAGATTTGTAGAGGCATTCATTACGAACATTTTAAACCAAAAATCTTAATTCTAGGCCTACTAGTTTCCGAGAAAATGAAAATAAACCAAATTATGCCATACTTTTAGCTGAAAATATGTATGTTATTGTGCGATGCACATATTTTTTCTCAAAAACGGTAAGTCTGGCGTGGTTTTGACCATAACAAGATTTGTAGAGGCATTCATTACGAACATTTTAAACCAAAAATCTTAATTCTAGGCCTACTAGTTTCCGAGAAAATGAAAATAAACCAAATTATGCCATACTTTTAGCTGAAAATATGTAAAAATATGTATGTTATTGTGCGTTGCACATATTTTTTCTCAAAAACGGTAAGTCTGGCGTGGTTTTGACCATAACAAGATTTGTAGAGGCATTCATTACGAACATTTTAAACCAAAAATCTTAATTCTAGGCCTACTAGTTTCCGAGAAAATGAAAATAAACCAAATTATGCCATACTTTTAGCTGAAAATATGTAAAAATATGTATGTTATTGTGCGTTGCACATATTTTTTCTCAAAAACGGTAAGTCTGGCGTGGTTTTGACCATAACAAGATTTGTAGAGGCATTCATTACGAACATTTTAAACCAAAAATCTTAATTCTAGGCCTACTAGTTTCCGAGAAAATGAAAATAAACCAAATTATGCCATACTTTTAGCTGAAAATATGTAAAAATATGTATGTTATTGTGCGTTGCACATATTTTTTCTCAAAAACGGTAAGTCTGGCGTGGTTTTGACCATAACAAGATTTGTAGAGGCATTCATTACGAACATTTTAAACCAAAAATCTTAATTCTAGGCCTACTAGTTTCCGAGAAAATGAAAATAAACCAAATTATGCCATACTTTTAGCTGAAAATATGTATGTTATTGTGCGATGCACATATTTTTTCTCAAAAACGGTAAGTCTGGCGTGGTTTTGACCATAACAAGATTTGTAGAGGCATTCATTACGAACATCTTAAACCAAAAATCTTAATTCTAGGCCTGCTAGTTTCCGAGAAAATGAAAATAAACCAAATTATGCCATACTTTTAGCTGAAAATATGTATGTTATTGTGCGATGCACATATTTTTTCTCAAAAACGGTAAGTCTGACGTGGTTTTGACCATAACGAGATTTGTAGAGGCATTCATTACGAACATTTTAAACCAAAAATCTTAATTCTAGGCCTACTAGTTTCCGAGAAAATGAAAATAAACCAAATTATGCCATACTTTTAGCTGAAAATATGTATGTTATTGTGCGATGCACATATTTTTTCTCAAAAACGGTAAGTCTGGCGTGGTTTTGACCATAACAAGATTTGTAGAGGCATTCATTACGAACATTTTAAACCAAAAATCTTAATTCTAGGCCTACTAGTTTCCGAGAAAATGAAAATAAACCAAATTATGCCATACTTTTAGCTGAAAATATGTAAAAATATGTATGTTATTGTGCGTTGCACATATTTTTTCTCAAAAACGGTAAGTCTGGCGTGGTTTTGACCATAACAAGATTTGTAGAGGCATGCATTACGAACATTTTAAACCAAAAATCTTAATTCTAGGCCTACTAGTTTCCGAGAAAATGAAAATAAACCAAATTATGCCATACTTTTAGCTGAAAATATGTATGTTATTGTGCGATGCACATATTTTTTCTCAAAAACGGTAAGTCTGGCGTGGTTTTGACCATAACAAGATTTGTAGAGGCATTCATTACGAACATTTTAAACCAAAAATCTTAATTCTAGGCCTACTAGTTTCCGAGAAAATGAAAATAAACCAAATTATGCCATACTTTTAGCTGAAAATATGTATGTTATTGTGCGATGCACATATTTTTTCTCAAAAACGGTAAGTCTGGCGTGGTTTTGACCATAACAAGATTTGTAGAGGCATTCATTACGAACATTTTAAACCAAAAATCTTAATTCTAGGCCTACTAGTTTCCGAGAAAATGAAAATAAACCAAATTATGCCATACTTTTAGCTGAAAATATGTAAAAATATGTATGTTATTGTGCGTTGCACATATTTTTTCTCAAAAACGGTAAGTCTGGCGTGGTTTTGACCATAACAAGATTTGTAGAGGCATTCATTACGAACATTTTAAACCAAAAATCTTAATTCTAGGCCTACTAGTTTCCGAGAAAATGAAAATAAACCAAATTATGCCATACTTTTAGCTGAAAATATGTATGTTATTGTGCGATGCACATATTTTTTCTCAAAAACGGTAAGTCTGACGTGGTTTTGACCATAACAAGATTTGTAGAGGCATTCATTACGAACATTTTAAACCAAAAATCTTAATTCTAGGCCTACTAGTTTCCGAGAAAATGAAAATAAACCAAATTATGCCATACTTTTAGCTGAAAATATGTAAAAATATGTATGTTATTGTGCGTTGCACATATTTTTTCTCAAAAACGGTAAGTCTGGCGTGGTTTTGACCATAACAAGATTTGTAGAGGCATTCATTACGAACATTTTAAACCAAAAATCTTAATTCTAGGCCTACTAGTTTCCGAGAAAATGAAAATAAACCAAATTATGCCATACTTTTAGCTGAAAATATGTATGTTATTGTGCGATGCACATATTTTTTCTCAAAAACGGTAAGTCTGGCGTGGTTTTGACCATAACAAGATTTGTAGAGGCATTCATTACGAACATTTTAAACCAAAAATCTTAATTCTAGGCCTACTAGTTTCCGAGAAAATGAAAATAAACCAAATTATGCCATACTTTTAGCTGAAAATATGTAAAAATATGTATGTTATTGTGCGTTGCACATATTTTTTCTCAAAAACGGTAAGTCTGGCGTGTTTTTGACCATAACAAGATTTGTAGAGGCATTCATTACGAACATTTTAAACCAAAAATCTTAATTCTAGGCCTACTAGTTTCCGAGAAAATGAAAATAAACCAAATTATGCCATACTTTTAGCTGAAAATATGTAAAAATATGTATGTTATTGTGCGTTGCACATATTTTTTCTCAAAAACGGTAAGTCTGGCGTGGTTTTGACCATAACAAGATTTGTAGAGGCATTCATTACGAACATTTTAAACAAAAAATCTTAATTCTAGGCCTACTAGTTTCCGAGAAAATGAAAATAAACCAAATTATGCCATACTTTTAGCTGAAAATATGTATGTTATTGTGCGATGCACATATTTTTTCTCAAAAACGGTAAGTCTGACGTGGTTTTGACCATAACAAGATTTGTAGAGGCATTCATTACGAACATTTTAAACCAAAAATCTTAATTCTAGGCCTACTAGTTTCCGAGAAAATGAAAATAAACCAAATTATGCCATACTTTTAGCTGAAAATATGTAAAAATATGTATGTTATTGTGCGTTGCACATATTTTTTCTCAAAAACGGTAAGTCTGGCGTGGTTTTGACCATAACAAGATTTGTAGAGGCATTCATTACGAACATTTTAAACCAAAAATCTTAATTCTAGGCCTACTAGTTTCCGAGAAAATGAAAATAAACCAAATTATGCCATACTTTTAGCTGAAAATATGTATGTTATTGTGCGATGCACATATTTTTTCTCAAAAACGGTAAGTCTGGCGTGGTTTTGACCATAACAAGATTTGTAGAGGCATTCATTACGAACATTTTAAACCAAAAATCTTAATTCTAGGCCTACTAGTTTCCGAGAAAATGAAAATAAACCAAATTATGCCTTACTTTTAGCTGAAAATATGTAAAAATATGTATGTTATTGTGCGATGCACATATTTTTTCTCAAAAACGGTAAGTCTGGCGTGGTTTTGACCATAACAAGATTTGTAGAGGCATTCATTACGAACATTTTAAACCAAAAATCTTAATTCTAGGCCTACTAGTTTCCGAGAAAATGAAAATAAACCAAATTATGCCATACTTTTAGCTGAAAATATGTAAAAATATGTATGTTATTGTGCGTTGCACATATTTTTTCTCAAAAACGGTAAGTCTGGCGTGGTTTTGACCATAACAAGATTTGTAGAGGCATTCATTACGAACATTTTAAACCAAAAATCTTAATTCTAGGCCTACTAGTTTCCGAGAAAATGAAAATAAACCAAATTATGCCATACTTTTAGCTGAAAATATGTAAAAATATGTATGTTATTGTGCGATGCACATATTTTTTCTCAAAAACGGTAAGTCTGACGTGGTTTTGACCGTAACAAGATTTGTAGAGGCATTCATTACGAACATTTTAAACCAAAAATCTTAATTCTAGGCCTACTAGTTTCCGAGAAAATGAAAATAAACCAAATTATGCCATACTTTTAGCTGAAAATATGTATGTTATTGTGCGATGCACATTTTTTTTCTCAAAAACGGTAAGTCTGACGTGGTTTTGACCATAACAAGATTTGTAGAGGCATTCATTACGAACATTTTAAACCAAAAATCTTAATTCTAGGCCTACTAGTTTCCGAGAAAATGAAAATAAACCAAATTATGCCATACTTTTAGCTGAAAATATGTAAAAATATGTATGTTATTGTGCGTTGCACATATTTTTTCTCAAAAACGGTAAGTCTGGCGTGGTTTTGACCATAACAAGATTTGTAGAGGCATTCATTACGAACATTTTAAACCAAAAATCTTAATTCTAGGCCTACTAGTTTCCGAGAAAATGAAAATAAACCAAATTATGCCATACTTTTAGCTGAAAATATGTATGTTATTGTGCGATGCACATATTTTTTCTCAAAAACGGTAAGTCTGGCGTGGTTTTGACCATAACAAGATTTGTAGAGGCATTCATTACGAACATTTTAAACCAAAAATCTTAATTCTAGGCCTACTAGTTTCCGAGAAAATGAAAATAAACCAAATTATGCCATACTTTTAGCTGAAAATATGTAAAAATATGTATGTTATTGTGCGATGCACATATTTTTTCTCAAAAACGGTAAGTCTGGCGTGGTTTTGACCATAACAAGATTTGTAGAGGCATTCATTACGAACATTTTAAACCAAAAATCTTAATTCTAGGCCTACTAGTTTCCGAGAAAATGAAAATAAACCAAATTATGCCATACTTTTAGCTGAAAATATGTAAAAATATGTATGTTATTGTGCGTTGCACATATTTTTTCTCAAAAACGGTAAGTCTGGCGTGGTTTTGACCATAACAAGATTTGTAGAGGCATTCATTACGAACATTTTAAACCAAAAATCTTAATTCTAGGCCTACTAGTTTCCGAGAAAATGAAAATAAACCAAATTATGCCATACTTTTAGCTGAAAATATGTAAAAATATGTATGTTATTGTGCGATGCACATATTTTTTCTCAAAAACGGTAAGTCTGACGTGGTTTTGACCATAACAAGATTTGTAGAGGCATTCATTACGAACATTTTAAACCAAAAATCTTAATTCTAGGCCTACTAGTTTCCGAGAAAATGAAAATAAACCAAATTATGCCATACTTTTAGCTGAAAATATGTATGTTATTGTGCGTTGCACATATTTTTTCTCAAAAACGGTAAGTCTGGCGTGGTTTTGACCATAACAAGATTTGTAGAGGCATTCATTACGAACATTTTAAACAAAAAATATTAATTCTAGGCCTACTAGTTTCCGAGAAAATGAAAATAAACCAAATTATGCCATACTTTTAGCTGAAAATATGTAAAAATATGTATGTTATTGTGCGTTGCACATATTTTTTCTCAAAAACGGTAAGTCTGGCGTGGTTTTGACCATAACAAGATTTGTAGAGGCATTCATTACGAACATTTTAAACAAAAAATCTTAATTCTAGGCCTACTAGTTTCCGAGAAAATGAAAATAAACCAAATTATGCCATACTTTTAGCTGAAAATATGTATGTTATTGTGCGATGCACATATTTTTTCTCAAAAACGGTAAGTCTGACGTGGTTTTGACCATAACAAGATTTGTAGAGGCATTCATTACGAACATTTTAAACCAAAAATCTTAATTCTAGGCCTACTAGTTTCCGAGAAAATGAAAATAAACCAAATTATGCCATACTTTTAGCTGAAAATATGTAAAAATATGTATGTTATTGTGCGTTGCACATATTTTTTCTCAAAAACGGTAAGTCTGGCGTGGTTTTGACCATAACAAGATTTGTAGAGGCATTCATTACGAACATTTTAAACCAAAAATCTTAATTCTAGGCCTACTAGTTTCCGAGAAAATGAAAATAAACCAAATTATGCCATACTTTTAGCTGAAAATATGTATGTTATTGTGCGATGCACATATTTTTTCTCAAAAACGGTAAGTCTGGCGTGGTTTTGACCATAACAAGATTTGTAGAGGCATTCATTACGAACATTTTAAACCAAAAATCTTAATTCTAGGCCTACTAGTTTCCGAGAAAATGAAAATAAACCAAATTATGCCATACTTTTAGCTGAAAATATGTAAAAATATGTATGTTATTGTGCGATGCACATATTTTTTCTCAAAAACGGTAAGTCTGGCGTGGTTTTGACCATAACAAGATTTGTAGAGGCATTCATTACGAACATTTTAAACCAAAAATCTTAATTCTAGGCCTACTAGTTTCCGAGAAAATGAAAATAAACCAAATTATGCCATACTTTTAGCTGAAAATATGTAAAAATATGTATGTTATTGTGCGTTGCACATATTTTTTCTCAAAAACGGTAAGTCTGGCGTGGTTTTGACCATAACAAGATTTGTAGAGGCATTCATTACGAACATTTTAAACCAAAAATCTTAATTCTAGGCCTACTAGTTTCCGAGAAAATGAAAATAAACCAAATTATGCCATACTTTTAGCTGAAAATATGTAAAAATATGTATGTTATTGTGCGATGCACATATTTTTTCTCAAAAACGGTAAGTCTGACGTGGTTTTGACCATAACAAGATTTGTAGAGGCATTCATTACGAACATTTTAAACCAAAAATCTTAATTCTAGGCCTACTAGTTTCCGAGAAAATGAAAATAAACCAAATTATGCCATACTTTTAGCTGAAAATATGTAAAAATATGTATGTTATTGTGCGTTGCACATATTTTTTCTCAAAAACGGTATGTCTGGCGTGGTTTTGACCATAACAAGATTTGTAGAGGCATTCATTACGAACATTTTAAACCAAAAATCTTAATTCTAGGCCTACTAGTTTCCGAGAAAATGAAAATAAACCAAATTATGCCATACTTTTAGCTGAAAATATGTAAAAATATGTATGTTATTGTGCGATGCACATATTTTTTCTCAAAAACGGTAAGTCTGACGTGGTTTTGACCATAACAAGATTTGTAGAGGCATTCATTACGAACATTTTAAACCAAAAATCTTAATTCTAGGCCTACTAGTTTCCGAGAAAATGAAAATAAACCAAATTATGCCATACTTTTAGCTGAAAATATGTATGTTATTGTGCGATGCACATATTTTTTCTCAAAAACGGTAAGTCTGGCGTGGTTTTGACCATAACAAGATTTGTAGAGGCATTCATTACGAACATTTTAAACCAAAAATCTTAATTCTAGGCCTACTAGTTTCCGAGAAAATGAAAATAAACCAAATTATGCCATACTTTTAGCTGAAAATATGTAAAAATATGTATGTTATTGTGCGTTGCACATATTTTTTCTCAAAAACGGTAAGTCTGGCGTGGTTTTGACCATAACAAGATTTGTAGAGGCATTCATTACGAACATTTTAAACCAAAAATCTTAATTCTAGGCCTACTAGTTTCCGAGAAAATGAAAATAAACCAAATTATGCCATACTTTTAGCTGAAAATATGTAAAAATATGTATGTTATTGTGCGATGCACATATTTTTTCTCAAAAACGGTAAGTCTGGCGTGGTTTTGACCATAACAAGATTTGTAGAGGCATTCATTACGAACATTTTAAACCAAAAATCTTAATTCTAGGCCTACTAGTTTCCGAGAAAATGAAAATAAACCAAATTATGCCATACTTTTAGCTGAAAATATGTATGTTATTGTGCGATGCACATATTTTTTCTCAAAAACGGTAAGTCTGGCGTGGTTTTGACCATAACAAGATTTGTAGAGGCATTCATTACGAACATTTTAAACCAAAAATCTTAATTCTAGGCCTACTAGTTTCCGAGAAAATGAAAATAAACCAAATTATGCCATACTTTTAGCTGAAAATATGTATGTTATTGTGCGATGCACATATTTTTTCTCAAAAACGGTAAGTCTGGCGTGGTTTTGACCATAACAAGATTTGTAGAGGCATTCATTACGAACATTTTAAACCAAAAATCTTAATTCTAGGCCTACTAGTTTCCGAGAAAATGAAAATAAACCAAATTATGCCATACTTTTAGCTGAAAATATGTAAAAATATGTATGTTATTGTGCGTTGCACATATTTTTTCTCAAAAACGGTAAGTCTGGCGTGGTTTTGACCATAACAAGATTTGTAGAGGCATTCATTACGAACATTTTAAACCAAAAATCTTAATTCTAGGCCTACTAGTTTCCGAGAAAATGAAAATAAACCAAATTATGCCATACTTTTAGCTGAAAATATGTATGTTATTGTGCAATGCACATATTTTTTCTCAAAAACGGTAAGTCTGACGTGGTTTTGACCATAAAAAGATTTGTAGAGGCATTCATTACGAACATTTTAAACCAAAAATCTTAATTCTAGGCCTACTAGTTTCCGAGAAAATGAAAATAAACCAAATTATGCCACACTTTTAGCTGAAAATATGTATGTTATTGTGCGATGCACATATTTTTTCTCAAAAACGGTAAGTCTGACGTGGTTTTGACCATAACAAGATTTGTAGAGGCATTCATTACGAACATTTTAAACCAAAAATCTTAATTCTAGGCCTACTAGTTACCGAGAAAATGAAAATAAACCAAATTATGCCATACTTTTAGCTGAAAATATGTATGTTATTGTGCAATGCACATATTTTTTCTCAAAAACGGTAAGTCTGACGTGGTTTTGACCATAACAAGATTTGTAGAGGCATTCATTACGAACATTTTAAACCAAAAATCTTAATTCTAGGCCTACTAGTTTCCGAGAAAATGAAAATAAACCAAATTATGCCACACTTTTAGCTGAAAATATGTATGTTATTGTGCGATGCACATATTTTTTCTCAAAAACGGTAAGTCTGACGTGGTTTTGACCATAACAAGATTTGTAGAGGCATTCATTACGAACATTTTAAACCAAAAATCTTAATTCTAGGCCTACTAGTTACCGAGAAAATGAAAATAGACCAAATTATGCCATACTTTTAGCTGAAAATATGTATGTTATTGTGCGATGCACATATTTTTTCTCAAAAACGGTAAGTCTGGCGTGGTTTTGACCATAACAAGATTTGTAGAGGCATTCATTACGAACATTTCAAACCAAAAATCTTAATTCTAGGCCTACTAGTTTCCGAGAAAATGAAAATAAACCAAATTATGCCATACTTTTAGCTGAAAATATGTAAAAATATGTATGTTATTGTGCGTTGCACATATTTTTTCTCAAAAACGGTAAGTCTGGCGTGGTTTTGACCATAACAAGATTTGTAGAGGCATTCATTACGAACATTTTAAACCAAAAATCTTAATTCTAGGCCTACTAGTTTCCGAGAAAATGAAAATAAACCAAATTATGCCATACTTTTAGCTGAAAATATGTATGTTATTGTGCGATGCACATATTTTTTCTCAAAAACGGTAAGTCTGACGTGGTTTTGACCATAACAAGATTTGTAGAGGCATTCATTACGAACATTTTAAACCAAAAATCTTAATTCTAGGCCTACTAGTTTCCGAGAAAATGAAAATAAACCAAATTATGCCATACTTTTAGCTGAAAATATGTAAAAATATGTATGTTATTGTGCGTTGCACATATTTTTTCTCAAAAACGGTAAGTCTGGCGTGGTTTTGACCATAACAAGATTTGTAGAGGCATTCATTACGAACATTTTAAACCAAAAATCTTAATTCTAGGCCTACTAGTTTCCGAGAAAATGAAAATAAACCAAATTATGCCATACTTTTAGCTGAAAATATGTATGTTATTGTGCAATGCACATATTTTTTCTCAAAAACGGTAAGTCTGACGTGGTTTTGACCATAACAAGATTTGTAGAGGCATTCATTACGAACATTTTAAACCAAAAATCTTAATTCTAGGCCTACTAGTTTCCGAGAAAATGAAAATAAACCAAATTATGCCATACTTTTAGCTGAAAATATGTATGTTATTGTGCGATGCACATATTTTTTCTCAAAAACGGTAAGTCTGGCGTGTTTTTGACCATAACAAGATTTGTAGAGGCATTCATTACGAACATTTCAAACCAAAAATCTTAATTCTAGGCCTACTAGTTTCCGAGAAAATGAAAATAAACCAAATTATGCCATACTTTTAGCTGAAAATATGTAAAAATATGTATGTTATTGTGCGTTGCACATATTTTTTCTCAAAAACGGTAAGTCTGGCGTGGTTTTGACCATAACAAGATTTGTAGAGGCATTCATTACGAACATTTTAAACCAAAAATCTTAGTTCTAGGCCTACTAGTTTCCGAGAAAATGAAAATAAACCAAATTATGCCATACTTTTAGCTGAAAATATGTATGTTATTGTGCGATGCACATATTTTTTCTCAAAAACGGTAAGTCTGACGTGGTTTTGACCATAACAAGATTTGTAGAGGCATTCATTACGAACATTTTAAACCAAAAATCTTAATTCTAGGCCTACTAGTTTCCGAGAAAATGAAAATAAACCAAATTATGCCATACTTTTAGCTGAAAATATGTATGTTATTGTGCGATGCACATATTTTTTCAAAAACGGTAAGTCTGGCGTGGTTTTGACCATAACAAGATTTGTAGAGGCATTCATTACGAACATTTTAAACCAAAAATCTTAATTCTAGGCCTACTAGTTTCCGAGAAAATGAAAATAAACCAAATTATGCCATACTTTTAGCTGAAAATATGTAAAAATATGTATGTTATTGTGCGTTGCACATATTTTTTCTCAAAAACGGTAAGTCTGGCGTGGTTTTGACCATAACAAGATTTGTAGAGGCATTCATTACAAACATTTTAAACCAAAAATCTTAATTCTAGGCCTACTAGTTTCCGAGAAAATGAAAATAAACCAAATTATGCCATACTTTTAGCTGAAAATATGTATGTTATTGTGCGATGCACATATTTTTTCTCAAAAACGGTAAGTCTAGCGTGGTTTTGACCATAACAAGATTTGTAGAGGCATTCATTACGAACATTTTAAACCAAAAATCTTAATTCTAGGCCTACTAGTTTCCGAGAAAATGAAAATAAACCAAATTATGCCATACTTTTAGCTGAAAATATGTAAAAATATGTATGTTATTGTGCGTTGCACATATTTTTTCTCAAAAACGGTAAGTCTGGCGTGGTTTTGACCATAACAAGATTTGTAGAGGCATTCATTACGAACATTTTAAACCAAAAATCTTAATTCTAGGCCTACTAGTTTCCGAGAAAATGAAAATAAACCAAATTATGCCATACTTTTAGCTGAAAATATGTATGTTATTGTGCGATGCACATATTTTTTCTCAAAAACGGTAAGTCTGGCGTGGTTTTGACCATAACAAGATTTGTAGAGGCATTCATTACGAACATTTTAAACCAAAAATCTTAATTCTAGGCCTACTAGTTTCCGAGAAAATGAAAATAAACCAAATTATGCCATACTTTTAGCTGAAAATATGTATGTTATTGTGCGATGCACATATTTTTTCTCAAAAACGGTAAGTCTGACGTGGTTTTGACCATAACAAGATTTGTAGAGGCATTCATTACGAACATTTTAAACCAAAAATCTTAATTCTAGGCCTACTAGTTTCCGAGAAAATGAAAATAAACCAAATTATGCCATACTTTTAGCTGAAAATATGTATGTTATTGTGCGATGCACATATTTTTTCTCAAAAACGGTAAGTCTGGCGTGGTTTTGACCATAACAAGATTTGTAGAGGCATTCATTACGAACATTTTAAACCAAAAATCTTAATTCTAGGCCTACTAGTTTCCGAGAAAATGAAAATAAACCAAATTATGCCATACTTTTAGCTGAAAATATGTAAAAATATGTATGTTATTGTGCGTTGCACATATTTTTTCTCAAAAACGGTAAGTCTGGCGTGGTTTTGACCATAACAAGATTTGTAGAGGCATTCATTACGAACATTTTAAACCAAAAATCTTAATTCTAGGCCTACTAGTTTCCGAGAAAATGAAAATAAACCAAATTATGCCATACTTTTAGCTGAAAATATGTATGTTATTGTGCGATGCACATATTTTTTCTCAAAAACGGTAAGTCTGGCGTGGTTTTGACCATAACAAGATTTGTAGAGGCATTCATTACGAACATTTTAAACCAAAAATCTTAATTCTAGGCCTACTAGTTTCCGAGAAAATGAAAATAAACCAAATTATGCCATACTTTTAGCTGAAAATATGTATGTTATTGTGCGATGCACATATTTTTTCTCAAAAACGGTAAGTCTGACGTGGTTTTGACCATAACAAGATTTGTAGAGGCATTCATTACGAACATTTTAAACCAAAAATCTTAATTCTAGGCCTACTAGTTTCCGAGAAAATGAAAATAAACCAAATTATGCCATACTTTTAGCTGAAAATATGTATGTTATTGTGCGATGCACATATTTTTTCTCAAAAACGGTAAGTCTGGCGTGGTTTTGACCATAACAAGATTTGTAGAGGCATTCATTACGAACATTTTAAACCAAAAATCTTAATTCTAGGCCTACTAGTTTCCGAGAAAATGAAAATAAACCAAATTATGCCATACTTTTAGCTGAAAATATGTAAAAATATGTATGTTATTGTGCGATGCACATATTTTTTCTCAAAAACGGTAAGTCTGGCGTGGTTTTGACCATAACAAGATTTGTAGAGGCATTCATTACGAACATTTTAAACCAAAAATCTTAATTCTAGGCCTACTAGTTTCCGAGAAAATGAAAATAAACCAAATTATGCCATACTTTTAGCTGAAAATATGTATGTTATTGTGCGTTGCACATATTTTTTCTCAAAAACGGTAAGTCTGGCGTGGTTTTGACCATAACAAGATTTGTAGAGGCATTCATTACGAACATTTTAAACCAAAAATCTTAATTCTAGGCCTACTAGTTTCCGAGAAAATGAAAATAAACCAAATTATGCCATACTTTTAGCTGAAAATATGTATGTTATTGTGCGATGCACATATTTTTTCTCAAAAACGGTAAGTCTGGCGTGGTTTTGACCATAACAAGATTTGTAGAGGCATTCATTACGAACATTTTAAACCAAAAATCTTAATTCTAGGCCTACTAGTTTCCGAGAAAATGAAAATAAACCAAATTATGCCATACTTTTAGCTGAAAATATGTATGTTATTGTGCGTTGCACATATTTTTTCTCAAAAACGGTAAGTCTGGCGTGGTTTTGACCATAACAAGATTTGTAGAGGCATTCATTACGAACATTTTAAACCAAAAATCTTAATTCTAGGCCTACTAGTTTCCGAGAAAATGAAAATAAACCAAATTATGCCATACTTTTAGCTGAAAATATGTATGTTATTGTGCGATGCACATATTTTTTCTCAAAAACGGTAAGTCTGACGTGGTTTTGACCATAACAAGATTTGTAGAGGCATTCATTACGAACATTTTAAACCAAAAATCTTAATTCTAGGCCTACTAGTTTCCGAGAAAATGAAAATAGACCAAATTATGCCATACTTTTAGCTGAAAATATGTATGTTATTGTGCGATGCACATATTTTTTCTCAAAAACGGTAAGTCTGGCGTGGTTTTGACCATAACAAGATTTGTAGAGGCATTCATTACGAACATTTCAAACCAAAAATCTTAATTCTAGGCCTACTAGTTTCCGAGAAAATGAAAATAAACCAAATTATGCCATACTTTTAGCTGAAAATATGTAAAAATATGTATGTTATTGTGCGTTGCACATATTTTTTCTCAAAAACGGTAAGTCTGGCGTGGTTTTGACCATAACAAGATTTGTAGAGGCATTCATTACGAACATTTTAAACCAAAAATCTTAATTCTAGGCCTACTAGTTTCCGAGAAAATGAAAATAAACCAAATTATGCCATACTTTTAGCTGAAAATATGTAAAAATATGTATGTTATTGTGCGTTGCACATATTTTTTCTCAAAAACGGTAAGTCTGGCGTGGTTTTGACCATAACAAGATTTGTAGAGGCATTCATTACGAACATTTTAAACCAAAAATCTTAATTCTAGGCCTACTAGTTTCCGAGAAAATGAAAATAAACCAAATTATGCCATACTTTTAGCTGAAAATATGTATGTTATTGTGCGATGCACATATTTTTTCTCAAAAACGGTAAGTCTGACGTGGTTTTGACCATAACAAGATTTGTAGAGGCATTCATTACGAACATTTTAAACCAAAAATCTTAATTCTAGGCCTACTAGTTTCCGAGAAAATGAAAATAAACCAAATTATGCCATACTTTTAGCTGAAAATATGTATGTTATTGTGCGATGCACATATTTTTTCTCAAAAACGGTAAGTCTGGCGTGGTTTTGACCATAACAAGATTTGTAGAGGCATTCATTACGAACATTTTAAACCAAAAATCTTAATTCTAGGCCTACTAGTTTCCGAGAAAATGAAAATAAACCAAATTATGCCATACTTTTAGCTGAAAATATGTAAAAATATGTATGTTATTGTGCGTTGCACATATTTTTTCTCAAAAACGGTAAGTCTGGCGTGGTTTTGACCATAACAAGATTTGTAGAGGCATTCATTACAAACATTTTAAACCAAAAATCTTAATTCTAGGCCTACTAGTTTCCGAGAAAATGAAAATAAACCAAATTATGCCATACTTTTAGCTGAAAATATGTATGTTATTGTGCGATGCACATATTTTTTCTCAAAAACGGTAAGTCTAGCGTGGTTTTGACCATAACAAGATTTGTAGAGGCATTCATTACGAACATTTTAAACCAAAAATCTTAATTCTAGGCCTACTAGTTTCCGAGAAAATGAAAATAAACCAAATTATGCCATACTTTTAGCTGAAAATATGTAAAAATATGTATGTTATTGTGCGATGCACATATTTTTTCTCAAAAACGGTAAGTCTGGCGTGGTTTTGACCATAACAAGATTTGTAGAGGCATTCATTACGAACATTTTAAACCAAAAATCTTAATTCTAGGCCTACTAGTTTCCGAGAAAATGAAAATAAACCAAATTATGCCATACTTTTAGCTGAAAATATGTATGTTATTGTGCGATGCACATATTTTTTCTCAAAAACGGTAAGTCTGGCGTGGTTTTGACCATAACAAGATTTGTAGAGGCATTCATTACGAACATTTTAAACCAAAAATCTTAATTCTAGGCCTACTAGTTTCCGAGAAAATGAAAATAAACCAAATTATGCCATACTTTTAGCTGAAAATATGTATGTTATTGTGCGATGCACATATTTTTTCTCAAAAACGGTAAGTCTGACGTGGTTTTGACCATAACAAGATTTGTAGAGGCATTCATTACGAACATTTTAAACCAAAAATCTTAATTCTAGGCCTACTAGTTTCCGAGAAAATGAAAATAAACCAAATTATGCCATACTTTTAGCTGAAAATATGTATGTTATTGTGCGATGCACATATTTTTTCTCAAAAACGGTAAGTCTGGCGTGGTTTTGACCATAACAAGATTTGTAGAGGCATTCATTACGAACATTTTAAACCAAAAATCTTAATTCTAGGCCTACTAGTTTCCGAGAAAATGAAAATAAACCAAATTATGCCATACTTTTAGCTGAAAATATGTATGTTATTGTGCGATGCACATATTTTTTCTCAAAAACGGTAAGTCTGACGTGGTTTTGACCATAACAAGATTTGTAGAGGCATTCATTACGAACATTTTAAACCAAAAATCTTAATTCTAGGCCTACTAGTTTCCGAGAAAATGAAAATAAACCAAATTATGCCATACTTTTAGCTGAAAATATGTATGTTATTGTGCGATGCACATATTTTTTCTCAAAAACGGTAAGTCTGGCGTGGTTTTGACCATAACAAGATTTGTAGAGGCATTCATTACGAACATTTTAAACCAAAAATCTTAATTCTAGGCCTACTAGTTTCCGAGAAAATGAAAATAAACCAAATTATGCCATACTTTTAGCTGAAAATATGTAAAAATATGTATGTTATTGTGCGTTGCACATATTTTTTCTCAAAAACGGTAAGTCTGGCGTGGTTTTGACCATAACAAGATTTGTAGAGGCATTCATTACGAACATTTTAAACCAAAAATCTTAATTCTAGGCCTACTAGTTTCCGAGAAAATGAAAATAAACCAAATTATGCCATACTTTTAGCTGAAAATATGTAAAAATATGTATGTTATTGTGCGTTGCACATATTTTTTCTCAAAAACGGTAAGTCTGGCGTGGTTTTGACCATAACAAGATTTGTAGAGGCATTCATTACGAACATTTTAAACCAAAAATCTTAATTCTAGGCCTACTAGTTTCCGAGAAAATGAAAATAAACCAAATTATGCCATACTTTTAGCTGAAAATATGTATGTTATTGTGCGATGCACATATTTTTTCTCAAAAACGGTAAGTCTGACGTGGTTTTGACCATAACAAGATTTGTAGAGGCATTCATTACGAACATTTTAAACCAAAAATCTTAATTCTAGGCCTACTAGTTTCCGAGAAAATGAAAATAAACCAAATTATGCCATACTTTTAGCTGAAAATATGTATGTTATTGTGCGATGCACATATTTTTTCTCAAAAACGGTAAGTCTGGCGTGGTTTTGACCATAACAAGATTTGTAGAGGCATTCATTACGAACATTTTAAACCAAAAATCTTAATTCTAGGCCTACTAGTTTCCGAGAAAATGAAAATAAACCAAATTATGCCATACTTTTAGCTGAAAATATGTATGTTATTGTGCGTTGCACATATTTTTTCTCAAAAACGGTAAGTCTGGCGTGGTTTTGACCATAACAAGATTTGTAGAGGCATTCATTACGAACATTTTAAACCAAAAATCTTAATTCTAGGCCTACTAGTTTCCGAGAAAATGAAAATAAACCAAATTATGCCATACTTTTAGCTGAAAATATGTATGTTATTGTGCGATGCACATATTTTTTCTCAAAAACGGTAAGTCTGGCGTGGTTTTGACCATAACAAGATTTGTAGAGGCATTCATTACGAACATTTTAAACCAAAAATCTTAATTCTAGGCCTACTAGTTTCCGAGAAAATGAAAATAAACCAAATTATGCCATACTTTTAGCTGAAAATATGTAAAAATATGTATGTTATTGTGCGTTGCACATATTTTTTCTCAAAAACGGTAAGTCTGGCGTGGTTTTGACCATAACAAGATTTGTAGAGGCATTCATTACGAACATTTTAAACCAAAAATCTTAATTCTAGGCCTACTATTTTCCGAGAAAATGAAAATAAACCAAATTATGCCATACTTTTAGCTGAAAATATGTAAAAATATGTATGTTATTGTGCGTTGCACATATTTTTTCTCAAAAACGGTAAGTCTGGCGTGGTTTTGACCATAACAAGATTTGTAGAGGCATTCATTACGAACATTTTAAACCAAAAATCTTAATTCTAGGCCTACTAGTTTCCGAGAAAATGAAAATAAACCAAATTATGCCATACTTTTAGCTGAAAATATGTATGTTATTGTGCGATGCACATATTTTTTCTCAAAAACGGTAAGTCTGACGTGGTTTCGACCATAACAAGATTTGTAGAGGCATTCATTACGAACATTTTAAACCAAAAATCTTAATTCTAGGCCTACTAGTTTCCGAGAAAATGAAAATAAACCAAATTATGCCATACTTTTAGCTGAAAATATGTATGTTATTGTGCGTTGCACATATTTTTTCTCAAAAACGGTAAGTCTGGCGTGGTTTTGACCATAACAAGATTTGTAGAGGCATTCATTACGAACATTTTAAACCAAAAATCTTAATTCTAGGCCTACTAGTTTCCGAGAAAATGAAAATAAACCAAATTATGCCATACTTTTAGCTGAAAATATGTAAAAATATGTATGTTATTGTGCGTTGCACATATTTTTTCTCAAAAACGGTAAGTCTGGCGTGGTTTTGACCATAACAAGATTTGTAGAGGCATTCATTACGAACATTTTAAACCAAAAATCTTAATTCTAGGCCTACTAGTTTCCGAGAAAATGAAAATAAACCAAATTATGCCATACTTTTAGCTGAAAATATGTATGTTATTGTGCGATGCACATATTTTTTCTCAAAAACGGTAAGTCTGGCGTGGTTTTGACCATAACAAGATTTGTAGAGGCATTCATTACGAACATTTTAAACCAAAAATCTTAATTCTAGGCCTACTAGTTTCCGAGAAAATGAAAATAAACCAAATTATGCCATACTTTTAGCTGAAAATATGTAAAAATATGTATGTTATTGTGCGTTGCACATATTTTTTCTCAAAAACGGTAAGTCTGGCGTGGTTTTGACCATAACAAGATTTGTAGAGGCATTCATTACGAACATTTTAAACCAAAAATCTTAATTCTAGGCCTACTAGTTTCCGAGAAAATGAAAATAAACCAAATTATGCCATACTTTTAGCTGAAAATATGTAAAAATATGTATGTTATTGTGCGATGCACATATTTTTTCTCAAAAACGGTAAGTCTGACGTGGTTTTGACCATAACAAGATTTGTAGAGGCATTCATTACGAACATTTTAAACCAAAAATCTTAATTCTAGGCCTACTAGTTTCCGAGAAAATGAAAATAAACCAAATTATGCCATACTTTTAGCTGAAAATATGTATGTTATTGTGCGATGCACATATTTTTTCTCAAAAACGGTAAGTCTGACGTGGTTTTGACCATAACGAGATTTGTAGAGGCATTCATTACGAACATTTTAAACCAAAAATCTTAATTCTAGGCCTACTAGTTTCCGAGAAAATGAAAATAAACCAAATTATGCCATACTTTTAGCTGAAAATATGTAAAAATATGTATGTTATTGTGCGTTGCATATATTTTTTCTCAAAAACGGTAAGTCTGGCGTGGTTTTGACCGTAACAAGATTTGTAGAGGCATTCATTACGAACATTTTAAACCAAAAATCTTAATTCTAGGCCTACTAGTTTCCGAGAAAATGAAAATAAACCAAATTATGCCATACTTTTAGCTGAAAATATGTAAAAATATGTATGTTATTGTGCGTTGCACATATTTTTTCTCAAAAACGGTAAGTCTGGCGTGGTTTTGACCATAACAAGATTTGTAGAGGCATTCATTACGAACATTTTAAACCAAAAATCTTAATTCTAGGCCTACTAGTTTCCGAGAAAATGAAAATAAACCAAATTATGCCATACTTTTAGCTGAAAATATGTAAAAATATGTATGTTATTGTGCGTTGCACATATTTTTTCTCAAAAACGGTAAGTCTGGCGTGGTTTTGACCATAACAAGATTTGTAGAGGCATTCATTACGAACATTTTAAACCAAAAATCTTAATTCTAGGCCTACTAGTTTCCGAGAAAATGAAAATAAACCAAATTATGCCATACTTTTAGCTGAAAATATGTAAAAATATGTATGTTATTGTGCGTTGCACATATTTTTTCTCAAAAACGGTAAGTCTGGCGTGGTTTTGACCATAACAAGATTTGTAGAGGCATTCATTACGAACATTTTAAACCAAAAATCTTAGTTCTAGGCCTACTAGTTTCCGAGAAAATGAAAATAAACCAAATTATGCCATACTTTTAGCTGAAAATATGTAAAAATATGTATGTTATTGTGCGTTGCACATATTTTTTCTCAAAAACGGTAAGTCTGGCGTGGTTTTGACCATAACAAGATTTGTAGAGGCATTCATTACGAACATTTTAAACCAAAAATGTTCGTTCTAGGCCTACTAGTTTCCGAGAAAATGAAAATAAACCAAATTATGCCATACTTTTAGCTGAAAATATGTAAAAATATGTATGTTATTGTGCGATGCACATATTTTTTCTCAAAAACGGTAAGTCTGACGTGGTTTTGACCATAACAAGATTTGTAGAGGCATTCATTACGAACATTTTAAACCAAAAATCTTAATTCTAGGCCTACTAGTTTCCGAGAAAATGAAAATAAACCAAATTATGCCATACTTTTAGCTGAAAATATGTATGTTATTGTGCGATGCACATATTTTTTCTCAAAAACGGTAAGTCTGGCGTGGTTTTGACCATAACAAGATTTGTAGAGGCATTCATTACGAACATTTTAAACCAAAAATCTTAATTCTAGGCCTACTAGTTTCCGAGAAAATGAAAATAAACCAAATTATGCCATACTTTTAGCTGAAAATATGTAAAAATATGTATGTTATTGTGCGTTGCACATATTTTTTCTCAAAAACGGTAAGTCTGGCGTGGTTTTGACCATAACAAGATTTGTAGAGGCATTCATTACGAACATTTTAAACCAAAAATCTTAATTCTAGGCCTACTAGTTTCCGAGAAAATGAAAATAAACCAAATTATGCCATACTTTTAGCTGAAAATATGTAAAAATATGTATGTTATTGTGCGATGCACATATTTTTTCTAAAAAACGGTAAGTCTGGCGTGGTTTTGACCATAACAAGATTTGTAGAGGCATTCATTACGAACATTTTAAACCAAAAATCTTAATTCTAGGCCTACTAGTTTCCGAGAAAATGAAAATAAACCAAATTATGCCATACTTTTAGCTGAAAATATGTACGTTATTGTGCGATGCACATATTTTTTCTCAAAAACGGTAAGTCTGGCGTGGTTTTGACCATAACAAGATTTGTAGAGGCATTCATTACGAACATTTTAAACCAAAAAACCTTAATTCTAGGCCTACTAGTTTCCGAGAAAATGAAAATAAACCAAATTATGCCATACTTTTAGCTGAAAATATGTATGTTATTGTGCGATGCACATATTTTTTCTCAAAAACGGTAAGTCTGGCGTGGTTTTGACCATAACAAGATTTGTAGAGGCATTCATTACGAACATTTTAAACCAAAAATCTTAATTCTAGGCCTACTAGTTTCCGAGAAAATGAAAATAAACCAAATTATGCCATACTTTTAGCTGAAAATATGTAAAAATATGTATGTTATTGTGCGATGCACATATTTTTTCTCAAAAACGGTAAGTCTGGCGTGGTTTTGACCATAACAAGATTTGTAGAGGCATTCATTACGAACATTTTAAACCAAAAATCTTAATTCTAGGCCTACTAGTTTCCGAGAAAATGAAAATAAACCAAATTATGCCATACTTTTAGCTGAAAATATGTATGTTATTGTGCGATGCACATATTTTTTCTCAAAAACGGTAAGTCTGGCGTGGTTTTGACCATAACAAGATTTGTAGAGGCATTCATTACGAACATTTTAAACCAAAAATCTTAATTCTAGGCCTACTAGTTTCCGAGAAAATGAAAATAAACCAAATTATGCCATACTTTTAGCTGAAAATATGTAAAAATATGTATGTTATTGTGCGATGCACATATTTTTTCTCAAAAACGGTAAGTCTGGCGTGGTTTTGACCATAACAAGATTTGTAGAGGCATTCATTACGAACATTTTAAACCAAAAATCTTAATTCTAGGCCTACTAGTTTCCGAGAAAATGAAAATAAACCAAATTATGCCATACTTTTAGCTGAAAATATGTAAAAATATGTATGTTATTGTGCGTTGCACATATTTTTTCTCAAAAACGGTAAGTCTGGCGTGGTTTTGACCATAACAAGATTTGTAGAGGCATTCATTACGAACATTTTAAACCAAAAATCTTAATTCTAGGCCTACTAGTTTCCGAGAAAATGAAAATAAACCAAATTATGCCATACTTTTAGCTGAAAATATGTAAAAATATGTATGTTATTGTGCGTTGCACATATTTTTTCTCAAAAACGGTAAGTCTGGCGTGGTTTTGATAATAACAAGATTTGTAGAGGCATTCATTACGAACATTTTAAACCAAAAATCTTAATTCTAGGCCTACTAGTTTCCGAGAAAATGAAAATAAACCAAATTATGCCATACTTTTAGCTGAAAATATGTATGTTATTGTGCGATGCACATATTTTTTCTCAAAAACGGTAAGTCTGACGTGGTTTTGACCATAACAAGATTTGTAGAGGCATTCATTACGAACATTTTAAACTAAAAATCTTAATTCTAGGCCTACTAGTTTCCGAGAAAATGAAAATAAACCAAATTATGCCATACTTTTAGCTGAAAATATGTATGTTATTGTGCGATGCACATATTTTTTCTCAAAAACGGTAAGTCTGGCGTGGTTTTGACCATAACAAGATTTGTAGAGGCATTCATTACGAACATTTTAAACCAAAAATCTTAATTCTAGGCCTACTAGTTTCCGAGAAAATGAAAATAAACCAAATTATGCCATACTTTTAGCTGAAAATATGTAAAAATATGTATGTTATTGTGCGTTGCACATATTTTTTCTCAAAAACGGTAAGTCTGGCGTGGTTTTGACCATAACAAGATTTGTAGAGGCATTCATTACGAACATTTTAAACCAAAAATCTTAATTCTAGGCCTACTAGTTTCCGAGAAAATGAAAATAAACCAAATTATGCCATACTTTTAGCTGAAAATATGTATGTTATTGTGCGATGCACATATTTTTTCTCAAAAACGGTAAGTCTGGCGTGGTTTTGACCATAACAAGATTTGTAGAGGCATTCATTACGAACATTTTAAACCAAAAATCTTAATTCTAGGCCTACTAGTTTCCGAGAAAATGAAAATAAACCAAATTATGCCATACTTTTAGCTGAAAATATGTATGTTATTGTGCGATGCACATATTTTTTCTCAAAAACGGTAAGTCTGGCGTGGTTTTGACCATAACAAGATTTGTAGAGGCATTCATTACGAACATTTTAAACCAAAAATCTTAATTCTAGGCCTACTAGTTTCCGAGAAAATGAAAATAAACCAAATTATGCCATACTTTTAGCTGAAAATATGTAAAAATATGTATGTTATTGTGCGTTGCACATATTTTTTCTCAAAAACGGTAAGTCTGGCGTGGTTTTGACCATAACAAGATTTGTAGAGGCATTCATTACGAACATTTTAAACCAAAAATCTTAATTCTAGGCCTACTAGTTTCCGAGAAAATGAAAATAAACCAAATTATGCCATACTTTTAGCTGAAAATATGTATGTTATTGTGCGATGCACATATTTTTTCTCAAAAACGGTAAGTCTGGCGTGGTTTTGACCATAACAAGATTTGTAGAGGCATTCATTACGAACATTTTAAACCAAAAATCTTAATTCTAGGCCTACTAGTTTCCGAGAAAATGAAAATAAACCAAATTATGCCATACTTTTAGCTGAAAATATGTATGTTATTGTGCGATGCACATATTTTTTCTCAAAAACGGTAAGTCTGGCGTGGTTTTGACCATAACAAGATTTGTAGAGGCATTCATTACGAACATTTTAAACCAAAAATCTTAATTCTAGGCCTACTAGTTTCCGAGAAAATGAAAATAAACCAAATTATGCCATACTTTTAGCTGAAAATATGTAAAAATATGTATGTTATTGTGCGTTGCACATATTTTTTCTCAAAAACGGTAAGTCTGGCGTGGTTTTGACCATAACAAGATTTGTAGAGGCATTCATTACGAACATTTTAAACCAAAAATCTTAATTCTAGGCCTACTAGTTTCCGAGAAAATGAAAATAAACCAAATTATGCCATACTTTTAGCTGAAAATATGTAAAAATATGTATGTTATTGTGCGTTGCACATATTTTTTCTCAAAAACGGTAAGTCTGGCGTGGTTTTGACCATAACAAGATTTGTAGAGGCATTCATTACGAACATTTTAAACCAAAAATCTTAATTCTAGGCCTACTAGTTTCCGAGAAAATGAAAATAAACCAAATTATGCCATACTTTTAGCTGAAAATATGTATGTTATTGTGCGATGCACATATTTTTTCTCAAAAACGGTAAGTCTGGCGTGGTTTTGACCATAACAAGATTTGTAGAGGCATTCATTACGAACATTTTAAACCAAAAATCTTAATTCTAGGCCTACTAGTTTCCGAGAAAATGAAAATAAACCAAATTATGCCATACTTTTAGCTGAAAATATGTAAAAATATGTATGTTATTGTGCGTTGCACATATTTTTTCTCAAAAACGGTAAGTCTGGCGTGGTTTTGACCATAACAAGATTTGTAGAGGCATTCATTACGAACATTTTAAACCAAAAATCTTAATTCTAGGCCTACTAGTTTCCGAGAAAATGAAAATAAACCAAATTATGCCATACTTTTAGCTGAAAATATGTAAAAATATGTATGTTATTGTGCGTTGCACATATTTTTTCTCAAAAACGGTAAGTCTGGCGTGGTTTTGACCATAACAAGATTTGTAGAGGCATTCATTACGAACATTTTAAACCAAAAATCTTAGTTCTAGGCCTACTAGTTTCCGAGAAAATGAAAATAAACCAAATTATGCCATACTTTTAGCTGAAAATATGTAAAAATATGTATGTTATTGTGCGTTGCACATATTTTTTCTCAAAAACGGTAAGTCTGGCGTGGTTTTGACCATAACAAGATTTGTAGAGGCATTCATTACGAACATTTTAAACCAAAAATCTTAGTTCTAGGCCTACTAGTTTCCGAGAAAATGAAAATAAACCAAATTATGCCATACTTTTAGCTGAAAATATGTAAAAATATGTATGTTATTGTGCGATGCACATATTTTTTCTCAAAAACGGTAAGTCTGACGTGGTTTTGACCATAACAAGATTTGTAGAGGCATTCATTACGAACATTTTAAACCAAAAATCTTAATTCTAGGCCTACTAGTTTCCGAGAAAATGAAAATAAACCAAATTATGCCATACTTTTAGCTGAAAATATGTATGTTATTGTGCGATGCACATATTTTTTCTCAAAAACGGTAAGTCTGGCGTGGTTTTGACCATAACAAGATTTGTAGAGGCATTCATTACGAACATTTTAAACCAAAAATCTTAATTCTAGGCCTACTAGTTTCCGAGAAAATGAAAATAAACCAAATTATGCCATACTTTTAGCTGAAAATATGTAAAAATATGTATGTTATTGTGCGTTGCACATATTTTTTCTCAAAAACGGTAAGTCTGGCGTGGTTTTGACCATAACAAGATTTGTAGAGGCATTCATTACGAACATTTTAAACCAAAAATCTTAATTCTAGGCCTACTAGTTTCCGAGAAAATGAAAATAAACCAAATTATGCCATACTTTTAGCTGAAAATATGTAAAAATATGTATGTTATTGTGCGATGCACATATTTTTTCTAAAAAACGGTAAGTCTGGCGTGGTTTTGACCATAACAAGATTTGTAGAGGCATTCATTACGAACATTTTAAACCAAAAATCTTAATTCTAGGCCTACTAGTTTCCGAGAAAATGAAAATAAACCAAATTATGCCATACTTTTAGCTGAAAATATGTACGTTATTGTGCGATGCACATATTTTTTCTCAAAAACGGTAAGTCTGGCGTGGTTTTGACCATAACAAGATTTGTAGAGGCATTCATTACGAACATTTTAAACCAAAAAACCTTAATTCTAGGCCTACTAGTTTCCGAGAAAATGAAAATAAACCAAATTATGCCATACTTTTAGCTGAAAATATGTATGTTATTGTGCGATGCACATATTTTTTCTCAAAAACGGTAAGTCTGGCGTGGTTTTGACCATAACAAGATTTGTAGAGGCATTCATTACGAACATTTTAAACCAAAAATCTTAATTCTAGGCCTACTAGTTTCCGAGAAAATGAAAATAAACCAAATTATGCCATACTTTTAGCTGAAAATATGTAAAAATATGTATGTTATTGTGCGTTGCACATATTTTTTCTCAAAAACGGTAAGTCTGGCGTGGTTTTGACCATAACAAGATTTGTAGAGGCATTCATTACGAACATTTTAAACCAAAAATCTTAATTCTAGGCCTACTAGTTTCCGAGAAAATGAAAATAAACCAAATTATGCCATACTTTTAGCTGAAAATATGTATGTTATTGTGCGATGCACATATTTTTTCTCAAAAACGGTAAGTCTGGCGTGGTTTTGACCATAACAAGATTTGTAGAGGCATTCATTACGAACATTTTAAACCAAAAATCTTAATTCTAGGCCTACTAGTTTCCGAGAAAATGAAAATAAACCAAATTATGCCATACTTTTAGCTGAAAATATGTAAAAATATGTATGTTATTGTGCGATGCACATATTTTTTCTCAAAAACGGTAAGTCTGGCGTGGTTTTGACCATAACAAGATTTGTAGAGGCATTCATTACGAACATTTTAAACCAAAAATCTTAATTCTAGGCCTACTAGTTTCCGAGAAAATGAAAATAAACCAAATTATGCCATACTTTTAGCTGAAAATATGTAAAAATATGTATGTTATTGTGCGTTGCACATATTTTTTCTCAAAAACGGTAAGTCTGGCGTGGTTTTGACCATAACAAGATTTGTAGAGGCATTCATTACGAACATTTTAAACCAAAAATCTTAATTCTAGGCCTACTAGTTTCCGAGAAAATGAAAATAAACCAAATTATGCCATACTTTTAGCTGAAAATATGTAAAAATATGTATGTTATTGTGCGTTGCACATATTTTTTCTCAAAAACGGTAAGTCTGGCGTGGTTTTGATAATAACAAGATTTGTAGAGGCATTCATTACGAACATTTTAAACCAAAAATCTTAATTCTAGGCCTACTAGTTTCCGAGAAAATGAAAATAAACCAAATTATGCCATACTTTTAGCTGAAAATATGTATGTTATTGTGCGATGCACATATTTTTTCTCAAAAACGGTAAGTCTGACGTGGTTTTGACCATAACAAGATTTGTAGAGGCATTCATTACGAACATTTTAAACTAAAAATCTTAATTCTAGGCCTACTAGTTTCCGAGAAAATGAAAATAAACCAAATTATGCCATACTTTTAGCTGAAAATATGTATGTTATTGTGCGATGCACATATTTTTTCTCAAAAACGGTAAGTCTGGCGTGGTTTTGACCATAACAAGATTTGTAGAGGCATTCATTACGAACATTTTAAACCAAAAATCTTAATTCTAGGCCTACTAGTTTCCGAGAAAATGAAAATAAACCAAATTATGCCATACTTTTAGCTGAAAATATGTAAAAATATGTATGTTATTGTGCGTTGCACATATTTTTTCTCAAAAACGGTAAGTCTGGCGTGGTTTTGACCATAACAAGATTTGTAGAGGCATTCATTACGAACATTTTAAACCAAAAATCTTAATTCTAGGCCTACTAGTTTCCGAGAAAATGAAAATAAACCAAATTATGCCATACTTTTAGCTGAAAATATGTATGTTATTGTGCGATGCACATATTTTTTCTCAAAAACGGTAAGTCTGGCGTGGTTTTGACCATAACAAGATTTGTAGAGGCATTCATTACGAACATTTTAAACCAAAAATCTTAATTCTAGGCCTACTAGTTTCCGAGAAAATGAAAATAAACCAAATTATGCCATACTTTTAGCTGAAAATATGTATGTTATTGTGCGATGCACATATTTTTTCTCAAAAACGGTAAGTCTGGCGTGGTTTTGACCATAACAAGATTTGTAGAGGCATTCATTACGAACATTTTAAACCAAAAATCTTAATTCTAGGCCTACTAGTTTCCGAGAAAATGAAAATAAACCAAATTATGCCATACTTTTAGCTGAAAATATGTAAAAATATGTATGTTATTGTGCGTTGCACATATTTTTTCTCAAAAACGGTAAGTCTGGCGTGGTTTTGACCATAACAAGATTTGTAGAGGCATTCATTACGAACATTTTAAACCAAAAATCTTAATTCTAGGCCTACTAGTTTCCGAGAAAATGAAAATAAACCAAATTATGCCATACTTTTAGCTGAAAATATGTATGTTATTGTGCGATGCACATATTTTTTCTCAAAAACGGTAAGTCTGGCGTGGTTTTGACCATAACAAGATTTGTAGAGGCATTCATTACGAACATTTTAAACCAAAAATCTTAATTCTAGGCCTACTAGTTTCCGAGAAAATGAAAATAAACCAAATTATGCCATACTTTTAGCTGAAAATATGTATGTTATTGTGCGATGCACATATTTTTTCTCAAAAACGGTAAGTCTGGCGTGGTTTTGACCATAACAAGATTTGTAGAGGCATTCATTACGAACATTTTAAACCAAAAATCTTAATTCTAGGCCTACTAGTTTCCGAGAAAATGAAAATAAACCAAATTATGCCATACTTTTAGCTGAAAATATGTAAAAATATGTATGTTATTGTGCGTTGCACATATTTTTTCTCAAAAACGGTAAGTCTGGCGTGGTTTTGACCATAACAAGATTTGTAGAGGCATTCATTACGAACATTTTAAACCAAAAATCTTAATTCTAGGCCTACTAGTTTCCGAGAAAATGAAAATAAACCAAATTATGCCATACTTTTAGCTGAAAATATGTAAAAATATGTATGTTATTGTGCGTTGCACATATTTTTTCTCAAAAACGGTAAGTCTGGCGTGGTTTTGACCATAACAAGATTTGTAGAGGCATTCATTACGAACATTTTAAACCAAAAATCTTAATTCTAGGCCTACTAGTTTCCGAGAAAATGAAAATAAACCAAATTATGCCATACTTTTAGCTGAAAATATGTATGTTATTGTGCGATGCACATATTTTTTCTCAAAAACGGTAAGTCTGGCGTGGTTTTGACCATAACAAGATTTGTAGAGGCATTCATTACGAACATTTTAAACCAAAAATCTTAATTCTAGGCCTACTAGTTTCCGAGAAAATGAAAATAAACCAAATTATGCCATACTTTTAGCTGAAAATATGTAAAAATATGTATGTTATTGTGCGTTGCACATATTTTTTCTCAAAAACGGTAAGTCTGGCGTGGTTTTGACCATAACAAGATTTGTAGAGGCATTCATTACGAACATTTTAAACCAAAAATCTTAATTCTAGGCCTACTAGTTTCCGAGAAAATGAAAATAAACCAAATTATGCCATACTTTTAGCTGAAAATATGTAAAAATATGTATGTTATTGTGCGTTGCACATATTTTTTCTCAAAAACGGTAAGTCTGGCGTGGTTTTGACCATAACAAGATTTGTAGAGGCATTCATTACGAACATTTTAAACCAAAAATCTTAATTCTAGGCCTACTAGTTTCCGAGAAAATGAAAATAAACCAAATTATGCCATACTTTTAGCTGAAAATATGTATGTTATTGTGCGATGCACATATTTTTTCTCAAAAACGGTAAGTCTGGCGTGGTTTTGACCATAACAAGATTTGTAGAGGCATTCATTACGAACATTTTAAACCAAAAATCTTAATTCTAGGCCTACTAGTTTCCGAGAAAATGAAAATAAACCAAATTATGCCATACTTTTAGCTGAAAATATGTAAAAATATGTATGTTATTGTGCGATGCACATATTTTTTCTCAAAAACGGTAAGTCTGGCGTGGTTTTGACCATAACAAGATTTGTAGAGGCATTCATTACGAACATTTTAAACCAAAAATCTTAATTCTAGGCCTACTAGTTTCCGAGAAAATGAAAATAAACCAAATTATGCCATACTTTTAGCTGAAAATATGTAAAAATATGTATGTTATTGTGCGATGCACATATTTTTTCTCAAAAACGGTAAGTCTGGCGTGGTTTTGACCATAACAAGATTTGTAGAGGCATTCATTACGAACATTTTAAACCAAAAATCTTAATTCTAGGCCTACTAGTTTCCGAGAAAATGAAAATAAACCAAATTATGCCATACTTTTAGCTGAAAATATGTAAAAATATGTATGTTATTGTGCGTTGCACATATTTTTTCTCAAAAACGGTAAGTCTGGCGTGGTTTTGACCATAACAAGATTTGTAGAGGCATTCATTACGAACATTTTAAACCAAAAATCTTAATTCTAGGCCTACTAGTTTCCGAGAAAATGAAAATAAACCAAATTATGCCATACTTTTAGCTGAAAATATGTATGTTATTGTGCGATGCACATATTTTTTCTCAAAAACGGTAAGTCTGGCGTGGTTTTGACCATAACAAGATTTGTAGAGGCATTCATTACGAACATTTTAAACCAAAAATCTTAATTCTAGGCCTACTAGTTTCCGAGAAAATGAAAATAAACCAAATTATGCCATACTTTTAGCTGAAAATATGTAAAAATATGTATGTTATTGTGCGATGCACATATTTTTTCTCAAAAACGGTAAGTCTGACGTGGTTTTGACCATAACAAGATTTGTAGAGGCATTCATTACGAACATTTTAAACCAAAAATCTTAATTCTAGGCCTACTAGTTTCCGAGAAAATGAAAATAAACCAAATTATGCCATACTTTTAGCTGAAAATATGTATGTTATTGTGCGTTGCACATATTTTTTATCAAAAACGGTAAGTCTGGCGTGGTTTTGACCATAACAAGATTTGTAGAGGCATTCATTACGAACATTTTAAACCAAAAATCTTAATTCTAGGCCTACTAGTTTCCGAGAAAATGAAAATAAACGAAATTATGCCATACTTTTAGCTGAAAATATGTATGTTATTGTGCGATGCACATATTTTTTCTCAAAAACGGTAAGTCTGACGTGGTTTTGACCATAACAAGATTTGTAGAGGCATTCATTACGAACATTTTAAACCAAAAATCTTAATTCTAGGCCTACTAGTTTCCGAGAAAATGAAAATAAACCAAATTATGCCATACTTTTAGCTGAAAATATGTAAAAATATGTATGTTATTGTGCGTTGCACATATTTTTTCTCAAAAACGGTAAGTCTGGCGTGGTTTTGACCATAACAAGATTTGTAGAGGCATTCATTATGAACATTTTAAACCAAAAATCTTAATTCTAGGCCTACTAGTTTCCGAGAAAATGAAAATAAACCAAATTATGCCATACTTTTAGCTGAAAATATGTAAAAATATGTATGTTATTGTGCGTTGTACATATTTTTTCTCAAAAACGGTAAGTCTGGCGTGGTTTTGACCATAACAAGATTTGTAGAGGCATTCATTACGAACATTTTAAACCAAAAATCTTAATTCTAGGCCTACTAGTTTCCGAGAAAATGAAAATAAACCAAATTATGCCATACTTTTAGCTGAAAATATGTATGTTATTGTGCGATGCACATATTTTTTCTCAAAAACGGTAAGTCTGGCGTGGTTTTGACCATAACAAGATTTGTAGAGGCATTCATTACGAACATTTTAAACCAAAAATCTTAATTCTAGGCCTACTAGTTTCCGAGAAAATGAAAATAAACCAAATTATGCCATACTTTTAGCTGAAAATATGTATGTTATTGTGCGATGCACATATTTTTTCTCAAAAACGGTAAGTCTGGCGTGGTTTTGACCATAACAAGATTTGTAGAGGCATTCATTACGAACATTTTAAACCAAAAATCTTAATTCTAGGCCTACTAGTTTCCGAGAAAATGAAAATAAACCAAATTATGCCATACTTTTAGCTGAAAATATGTAAAAATATGTATGTTATTGTGCGTTGCACATATTTTTTCTCAAAAACGGTAAGTCTGGCGTGGTTTTGACCATAACAAGATTTGTAGAGGCATTCATTACGAACATTTTAAACCAAAAATCTTAATTCTAGGCCTACTAGTTTCCGAGAAAATGAAAATAAACCAAATTATGCCATACTTTTAGCTGAAAATATGTATGTTATTGTGCGATGCACATATTTTTTCTCAAAAACGGTAAGTCTGGCGTGGTTTTGACCATAACAAGATTTGTAGAGGCATTCATTACGAACATTTTAAACCAAAAATCTTAATTCTAGGCCTACTAGTTTCCGAGAAAATGAAAATAAACCAAATTATGCCATACTTTTAGCTGAAAATATGTAAAAATATGTATGTTATTGTGCGTTGCACATATTTTTTCTCAAAAACGGTAAGTCTGGCGTGGTTTTGACCATAACAAGATTTGTAGAGGCATTCATTACGAACATTTTAAACCAAAAATCTTAATTCTAGGCCTACTAGTTTCCGAGAAAATGAAAATAAACCAAATTATGCCATACTTTTAGCTGAAAATATGTATGTTATTGTGCGATGCACATATTTTTTCTCAAAAACGGTAAGTCTGGCGTGGTTTTGACCATAACAAGATTTGTAGAGGCATTCATTACGAACATTTTAAACCAAAAATCTTAATTCTAGGCCTACTAGTTTCCGAGAAAATGAAAATAAACCAAATTATGCCATACTTTTAGCTGAAAATATGTATGTTATTGTGCGATGCACATATTTTTTCTCAAAAACGGTAAGTCTGGCGTGGTTTTGACCATAACAAGATTTGTAGAGGCATTCATTACGAACATTTTAAACCAAAAATCTTAATTCTAGGCCTACTAGTTTCCGAGAAAATGAAAATAAACCAAATTATGCCATACTTTTAGCTGAAAATATGTAAAAATATGTATGTTATTGTGCGTTGCACATATTTTTTCTCAAAAACGGTAAGTCTGGCGTGGTTTTGACCATAACAAGATTTGTAGAGGCATTCATTACGAACATTTTAAACCAAAAATCTTAATTCTAGGCCTACTAGTTTCCGAGAAAATGAAAATAAACCAAATTATGCCATACTTTTAGCTGAAAATATGTATGTTATTGTGCGATGCACATATTTTTTCTCAAAAACGGTAAGTCTGGCGTGGTTTTGACCATAACAAGATTTGTAGAGGCATTCATTACGAACATTTTAAACCAAAAATCTTAATTCTAGGCCTACTAGTTTCCGAGAAAATGAAAATAAACCAAATTATGCCATACTTTTAGCTGAAAATATGTATGTTATTGTGCGATGCACATATTTTTTCTCAAAAACGGTAAGTCTGGCGTGGTTTTGACCATAACAAGATTTGTAGAGGCATTCATTACGAACATTTTAAACCAAAAATCTTAATTCTAGGCCTACTAGTTTCCGAGAAAATGAAAATAAACCAAATTATGCCATACTTTTAGCTGAAAATATGTAAAAATATGTATGTTATTGTGCGTTGCACATATTTTTTCTCAAAAACGGTAAGTCTGGCGTGGTTTTGACCATAACAAGATTTGTAGAGGCATTCATTACGAACATTTTAAACCAAAAATCTTAATTCTAGGCCTACTAGTTTCCGAGAAAATGAAAATAAACCAAATTATGCCATACTTTTAGCTGAAAATATGTAAAAATATGTATGTTATTGTGCGTTGCACATATTTTTTCTCAAAAACGGTAAGTCTGGCGTGGTTTTGACCATAACAAGATTTGTAGAGGCATTAATTACGAACATTTTAAACCAAAAATCTTAATTCTAGGCCTACTAGTTTCCGAGAAAATGAAAATAAACCAAATTATGCCATACTTTTAGCTGAAAATATGTATGTTATTGTGCGATGCACATATTTTTTCTCAAAAACGGTAAGTCTGGCGTGGTTTTGACCATAACAAGATTTGTAGAGGCATTCATTACGAACATTTTAAACCAAAAATCTTAATTCTAGGCCTACTAGTTTCCGAGAAAATGAAAATAAACCAAATTATGCCATACTTTTAGCTGAAAATATGTAAAAATATGTATGTTATTGTGCGTTGCACATATTTTTTCTCAAAAACGGTAAGTCTGGCGTGGTTTTGACCATAACAAGATTTGTAGAGGCATTCATTACGAACATTTTAAACCAAAAATCTTAATTCTAGGCCTACTAGTTTCCGAGAAAATGAAAATAAACCAAATTATGCCATACTTTTAGCTGAAAATATGTAAAAATATGTATGTTATTGTGCGATGCACATATTTTTTCTCAAAAACGGTAAGTCTGGCGTGGTTTTGACCATAACAAGATTTGTAGAGGCATTCATTACGAACATTTTAAACCAAAAATCTTAATTCTAGGCCTACTAGTTTCCGAGAAAATGAAAATAAACCAAATTATGCCATACTTTTAGCTGAAAATATGTATGTTATTGTGCGATGCACATATTTTTTCTCAAAAACGGTAAGTCTGGCGTGGTTTTGACCATAACAAGATTTGTAGAGGCATTCATTACGAACATTTTAAACCAAAAATCTTAATTCTAGGCCTACTAGTTTCCGAGAAAATGAAAATAAACCAAATTATGCCATACTTTTAGCTGAAAATATGTATGTTATTGTGGGATGCACATATTTTTTCTCAAAAACGGTAAGTCTGACGTGGTTTTGACCATAACAAGATTTGTAGAGGCATTCATTACGAACATTTTAAACCAAAAATCTTAATTCTAGGCCTACTAGTTTCCGAGAAAATGAAAATAAACCAAATTATGCCATACTTTTAGCTGAAAATATGTAAAAATATGTATGTTATTGTGCGTTGCACATATTTTTTCTCAAAAACGGTAAGTCTGGCGTGGTTTTGACCATAACAAGATTTGTAGAGGCATTCATTACGAACATTTTAAACCAAAAATCTTAATTCTAGGCCTACTAGTTTCCGAGAAAATGAAAATAAACCAAATTATGCCATACTTTTAGCTGAAAATATGTATGTTATTGTGCGATGCACATATTTTTTCTCAAAACGGTAAGTCTGGCGTGGTTTTGACCATAACAAGATTTGTAGAGGCATTCATTACGAACATTTTAAACCAAAAATCTTAATTCTAGGCCTACTAGTTTCCGAGAAAATGAAAATAAACCAAATTATGCCATACTTTTAGCTGAAAATATGTAAAAATATGTATGTTATTGTGCGTTGCACATATTTTTTCTCAAAAACGGTAAGTCTGGCGTGGTTTTGACCATAACAAGATTTGTAGAGGCATTCATTACGAACATTTTAAACCAAAAATCTTAATTCTAGGCCTACTAGATTCCGAGAAATTGAAAATAAACCAAATTATGCCATACTTTTAGCTGAAAATATGTAAAAATATGTATGTTATTGTGCGTTGCACATATTTTTTCTCAAAAACGGTAAGTCTGGCGTGGTTTTGACCATAACAAGATTTGTAGAGGCATTCATTATGAACATTTTAAACCAAAAATCTTAATTCTAGGCCTACTAGTTTCCGAGAAAATGAAAATAAACCAAATTATGCCATACTTTTAGCTGAAAATATGTATGTTATTGTGCGATGCACATATTTTTTCTCAAAAACGGTAAGTCTGGCGTGGTTTTGACCATAACAAGATTTGTAGAGGCATTCATTACGAACATTTTAAACCAAAAATCTTAATTCTAGGCCTACTAGTTTCCGAGAAAATGAAAATAAACCAAATTATGCCATACTTTTAGCTGAAAATATGTAAAAATATGTATGTTATTGTGCGTTGCACATATTTTTTCTCAAAAACGGTAAGTCTGGCGTGGTTTTGACCATAACAAGATTTGTAGAGGCATTCATTACGAACATTTTAAACCAAAAATCTTAATTCTAGGCCTACTAGTTTCCGAGAAAATGAAAATAAACCAAATTATGCCATACTTTTAGCTGAAAATATGTAAAAATATGTATGTTATTGTGCGATGCACATATTTTTTCTCAAAAACGGTAAGTCTGGCGTGGTTTTGACCATAACAAGATTTGTAGAGGCATTCATTACGAACATTTTAAACCAAAAATCTTAATTCTAGGCCTACTAGTTTCCGAGAAAATGAAAATAAACCAAATTATGCCATACTTTTAGCTGAAAATATGTAAAAATATGTATGTTATTGTGCGTTGCACATATTTTTTCTCAAAAACGGTAAGTCTGGCGTGGTTTTGACCATAACAAGATTTGTAGAGGCATTCATTACGAACATTTTAAACCAAAAATCTTAATTCTAGGCCTACTAGTTTCCGAGAAAATGAAAATAAACCAAATTATGCCATACTTTTAGCTGAAAATATGTATGTTATTGTGCGATGCACATATTTTTTCTCAAAAACGGTAAGTCTGGCGTGGTTTTGAATATAACAAGATTTGTAGAGGCATTCATTACGAACATTTTAAACCAAAAATCTTAATTCTAGGCCTACTAGTTTCCGAGAAAATGAAAATAAACCAAATTATGCCATACTTTTAGCTGAAAATATGTAAAAATATGTATGTTATTGTGCGATGCACATATTTTTTCTCAAAAACGGTAAGTCTGGCGTGGTTTTGACCATAACAAGATTTGTAGAGGCATTCATTACGAACATTTTAAACCAAAAATCTTAATTCTAGGCCTACTAGTTTCCGAGAAAATGAAAATAAACCAAATTATGCCATACTTTTAGCTGAAAATATGTATGTTATTGTGCGATGCACATATTTTTTCTCAAAAACGGCAAGTCTGGCGTGGTTTTGACCATAACAAGATTTGTAGAGGCATTCATTACGAACATTTTAAACCAAAAATCTTAATTCTAGGCCTACTAGTTTCCGAGAAAATGAAAATAAACCAAATTATGCCATACTTTTAGCTGAAAATATGTATGTTATTGTGGGATGCACATATTTTTTCTCAAAAACGGTAAGTCTGACGTGGTTTTGACCATAACAAGATTTGTAGAGGCATTCATTACGAACATTTTAAACCAAAAATCTTAATTCTAGGCCTACTAGTTTCCGAGAAAATGAAAATAAACCAAATTATGCCATACTTTTAGCTGAAAATATGTAAAAATATGTATGTTATTGTGCGTTGCACATATTTTTTCTCAAAAACGGTAAGTCTGGCGTGGTTTTGACCATAACAAGATTTGTAGAGGCATTCATTACGAACATTTTAAACCAAAAATCTTAATTCTAGGCCTACTAGTTTCCGAGAAAATGAAAATAAACCAAATTATGCCATACTTTTAGCTGAAAATATGTATGTTATTGTGCGATGCACATATTTTTTCTCAAAACGGTAAGTCTGGCGTGGTTTTGACCATAACAAGATTTGTAGAGGCATTCATTACGAACATTTTAAACCAAAAATCTTAATTCTAGGCCTACTAGTTTCCGAGAAAATGAAAATAAACCAAATTATGCCATACTTTTAGCTGAAAATATGTAAAAATATGTATGTTATTGTGCGTTGCACATATTTTTTCTCAAAAACGGTAAGTCTGGCGTGGTTTTGACCATAACAAGATTTGTAGAGGCATTTATTACGAACATTTTAAACCAAAAATCTTAATTCTAGGCCTACTAGTTTCCGAGAAAGTGAAAATAAACCAAATTATGCCATACTTTTAGCTGAAAATATGTAAAAATATGTATGTTATTGTGCGTTGCACATATTTTTTCTCAAAAACGGTAAGTCTGGCGTGGTTTTGACCATAACAAGATTTGTAGAGGCATTCATTACGAACATTTTAAACCAAAAATCTTAATTCTAGGCCTACTAGTTTCCGAGAAAATGAAAATAAACCAAATTATGCCATACTTTTAGCTGAAAATATGTATGTTATTGTGCGATGCACATATTTTTTCTCAAAAACGGTAAGTCTGGCGTGGTTTTGACCATAACAAGATTTGTAGAGGCATTCATTACGAACATTTTAAACCAAAAATCTTAATTCTAGGCCTACTAGTTTCCGAGAAAATGAAAATAAACCAAATTATGCCATACTTTTAGCTGAAAATATGTAAAAATATGTATGTTATTGTGCGTTGCACATATTTTTTCTCAAAAACGGTAAGTCTGGCGTGGTTTTGACCATAACAAGATTTGTAGAGGCATTCATTACGAACATTTTAAACCAAAAATCTTAATTCTAGGCCTACTAGTTTCCGAGAAAATGAAAATAAACCAAATTATGCCATACTTTTAGCTGAAAATATGTAAAAATATGTATGTTATTGTGCGATGCACATATTTTTTCTCAAAAACGGTAAGTCTGGCGTGGTTTTGACCATAACAAGATTTGTAGAGGCATTCATTACGAACATTTTAAACCAAAAATCTTAATTCTAGGCCTACTAGTTTCCGAGAAAATGAAAATAAACCAAATTATGCCATACTTTTAGCTGAAAATATGTAAAAATATGTATGTTATTGTGCGTTGCACATATTTTTTCTCAAAAACGGTAAGTCTGGCGTGGTTTTGACCATAACAAGATTTGTAGAGGCATTCATTACGAACATTTTAAACCAAAAATCTTAATTCTAGGCCTACTAGTTTCCGAGAAAATGAAAATAAACCAAATTATGCCATACTTTTAGCTGAAAATATGTATGTTATTGTGCGATGCACATATTTTTTCTCAAAAACGGTAAGTCTGGCGTGGTTTTGACCATAACAAGATTTGTAGAGGCATTCATTACGAACATTTTAAACCAAAAATCTTAATTCTAGGCCTACTAGTTTCCGAGAAAATGAAAATAAACCAAATTATGCCATACTTTTAGCTGAAAATATGTAAAAATATGTATGTTATTGTGCGTTGCACATATTTTTTCTCAAAAACGGTAAGTCTGGCGTGGTTTTGACCATAACAAGATTTGTAGAGGCATTCATTACGAACATTTTAAACCAAAAATCTTAATTCTAGGCCTACTAGTTTCCGAGAAAATGAAAATAAACCAAATTATGCCATACTTTTAGCTGAAAATATGTATGTTATTGTGCGATGCACATATTTTTTCTCAAAAACGGTAAGTCTGGCGTGGTTTTGACCATAACAAGATTTGTAGAGGCATTCATTACGAACATTTTAAACCAAAAATCTTAATTCTAGGCCTACTAGTTTCCGAGAAAATGAAAATAAACCAAATTATGCCATACTTTTAGCTGAAAATATGTAAAAATATGTATGTTATTGTGCGTTGCACATATTTTTTCTCAAAAACGGTAAGTCTGGCGTGGTTTTGACCATAACAAGATTTGTAGAGGCATTCATTACGAACATTTTAAACCAAAAATCTTAATTCTAGGCCTACTAGTTTCCGAGAAAATGAAAATAAACCAAATTATGCCATACTTTTAGCTGAAAATATGTATGTTATTGTGCGTTGCACATATTTTTTCTCAAAAACGGTAAGTCTGGCGTGGTTTTGACCATAACAAGATTTGTAGAGGCATTCATTACGAACATTTTAAACCAAAAATCTTAATTCTAGGCCTACTAGTTTCCGAGAAAATGAAAATAAACCAAATTATGCCATACTTTTAGCTGAAAATATGTAAAAATATGTATGTTATTGTGCGTTGCACATATTTTTTCTCAAAAACGGTAAGTCTGGCGTGGTTTTGACCATAACAAGATTTGTAGAGGCATTCATTACGAACATTTTAAACCAAAAATCTTAATTCTAGGCCTACTAGTTTCCGAGAAAATGAAAATAAACCAAATTATGCCATACTTTTAGCTGAAAATATGTATGTTATTGTGCGATGCACATATTTTTTCTCAAAAACGGTAAGTCTGGCGTGGTTTTGACCATAACAAGATTTGTAGAGGCATTCATTACGAACATTTTAAACCAAAAATCTTAATTCTAGGCCTACTAGTTTCCGAGAAAATGAAAATAAACCAAATTATGCCATACTTTTAGCTGAAAATATGTAAAAATATGTATGTTATTGTGCGATGCACATATTTTTTCTCAAAAACGGTAAGTCTGGCGTGGTTTTGACTATAACAAGATTTGTAGAGGCATTCATTACGAACATTTTAAACCAAAAATCTTAATTCTAGGCCTACTAGTTTCCGAGAAAATGAAAATAAACCAAATTATGCCATACTTTTAGCTGAAAATATGTATGTTATTGTGCGATGCACATATTTTTTCTCAAAAACGGTAAGTCTGACGTGGTTTTGACCATAACAAGATTTGTAGAGGCATTCATTACGAACATTTTAAACCAAAAATCTTAATTCTAGGCCTACTAGTTTCCGAGAAAATGAAAATAAACCAAATTATGCCATACTTTTAGCTGAAAATATGTATGTTATTGTGCGATGCACATATTTTTTCTCAAAAACGGTAAGTCTGGCGTGGTTTTGACCATAACAAGATTTGTAGAGGCATTCATTACGAACATTTTAAACCAAAAATCTTAATTCTAGGCCTACTAGTTTCCGAGAAAATGAAAATAAACCAAATTATGCCATACTTTTAGCTGAAAATATGTATGTTATTGTGCGATGCACATATTTTTTCTCAAAAACGGTAAGTCTGGCGTGGTTTTGACCATAACAAGATTTGTAGAGGCATTCATTACGAACATTTTAAACCAAAAATCTTAATTCTAGGCCTACTAGTTTCCGAGAAAATGAAAATAAACCAAATTATGCCATACTTTTAGCTGAAAATATGTAAAAATATGTATGTTATTGTGCGTTGCACATATTTTTTCTCAAAAACGGTAAGTCTGGCGTGGTTTTGACCATAACAAGATTTGTAGAGGCATTCATTACGAACATTTTAAACCAAAAATCTTAATTCTAGGCCTACTAGTTTCCGAGAAAATGAAAATAAACCAAATTATGCCATACTTTTAGCTGAAAATATGTATGTTATTGTGCGATGCACATATTTTTTCTCAAAAACGGTAAGTCTGGCGTGGTTTTGACCATAACAAGATTTGTAGAGGCATTCATTACGAACATTTTAAACCAAAAATCTTAATTCTAGGCCTACTAGTTTCCGAGAAAATGAAAATAAACCAAATTATGCCATACTTTTAGCTGAAAATATGTATGTTATTGTGCGATGCACATATTTTTTCTCAAAAACGGTAAGTCTGGCGTGGTTTTGACCATAACAAGATTTGTAGAGGCATTCATTACGAACATTTTAAACCAAAAATCTTAATTCTAGGCCTACTAGTTTCCGAGAAAATGAAAATAAACCAAATTATGCCATACTTTTAGCTGAAAATATGTATGTTATTGTGCGATGCACATATTTTTTCTCAAAAACGGTAAGTCTGGCGTGGTTTTGACCATAACAAGATTTGTAGAGGCATTCATTACGAACATTTTAAACCAAAAATCTTAATTCTAGGCCTACTAGTTTCCGAGAAAATGAAAATAAACCAAATTATGCCATACTTTTAGCTGAAAATATGTATGTTATTGTGCGATGCACATATTTTTTCTCAAAAACGGTAAGTCTGGCGTGGTTTTGACCATAACAAGATTTGTAGAGGCATTCATTACAAACATTTTAAACCAAAAATCTTAATTCTAGGCCTACTAGTTTCCGAGAAAATGAAAATAAACCAAATTATGCCATACTTTTAGCTGAAAATATGTAAAAATATGTATGTTATTGTGCGTTGCACATATTTTTTCTCAAAAACGGTAAGTCTGGCGTGGTTTTGACCATAACAAGATTTGTAGAGGCATTCATTACGAACATTTTAAACCAAAAATCTTAATTCTAGGCCTACTAGTTTCCGAGAAAATGAAAATAAACCAAATTATGCCATACTTTTAGCTGAAAATATGTATGTTATTGTGCGATGCACATATTTTTTCTCAAAAACGGTAAGTCTGACGTGGTTTTGACCATAACAAGATTTGTAGAGGCATTCATTACGAACATTTTAAACCAAAAATCTTAATTCTAGGCCTACTAGTTTCCGAGAAAATGAAAATAAACCAAATTATGCCATACTTTTAGCTGAAAATATGTATGTTATTGTGCGATGCACATATTTTTTCTCAAAAACGGTAAGTCTGGCGTGGTTTTGACCATAACAAGATTTGTAGAGGCATTCATTACGAACATTTTAAACCAAAAATCTTAATTCTAGGCCTACTAGTTTCCGAGAAAATGAAAATAAACCAAATTATGCCATACTTTTAGCTGAAAATATGTATGTTATTGTGCGATGCACATATTTTTTCTCAAAAACGGTAAGTCTGGCGTGGTTTTGACCATAACAAGATTTGTAGAGGCATTCATTACGAACATTTTAAACCAAAAATCTTAATTCTAGGCCTACTAGTTTCCGAGAAAATGAAAATAAACCAAATTATGCCATACTTTTAGCTGAAAATATGTAAAAATATGTATGTTATTGTGCGTTGCACATATTTTTTCTCAAAAACGGTAAGTCTGGCGTGGTTTTGACCATAACAAGATTTGTAGAGGCATTCATTACGAACATTTTAAACCAAAAATCTTAATTCTAGGCCTACTAGTTTCCGAGAAAATGAAAATAAACCAAATTATGCCATACTTTTAGCTGAAAATATGTATGTTATTGTGCGATGCACATATTTTTTCTCAAAAGCGGTAAGTCTGGCGTGGTTTGACCATAACAAGATTTGTAGAGGCATTCATTACGAACATTTTAAACCAAAAATCTTAATTCTAGGCCTACTAGTTTCCGAGAAAATGAAAATAAACCAAATTATGCCATACTTTTAGCTGAAAATATGTATGTTATTGTGCGATGCACATATTTTTTCTCAAAAACGGTAAGTCTGGCGTGGTTTTGACCATAACAAGATTTGTAGAGGCATTCATTACGAACATTTTAAACCAAAAATCTTAATTCTAGGCCTACTAGTTTCCGAGAAAATGAAAATAAACCAAATTATGCCATAGTTTTAGCTGAAAATATGTAAAAATATGTATGTTATTGTGCGATGCACATATTTTTTCTCAAAAACGGTAAGTCTGACGTGGTTTTGACCATAACAAGATTTGTAGAGGCATTCATTACGAACATTTTAAACCAAAAATCTTAATTCTAGGCCTACTAGTTTCCGAGAAAATGAAAATAAACCAAATTATGCCATACTTTTAGCTGAAAATATGTATGTTATTGTGCGATGCACATATTTTTTCTCAAAAACGGTAAGTCTGGCGTGGTTTTGACCATAACAAGATTTGTAGAGGCTTTCATTACGAACATTTTAAACCAAAAATCTTAATTCTAGGCCTACTAGTTTCCGAGAAAATGAAAATAAACCAAATTATGCCATACTTTTAGCTGAAAATATGTATGTTATTGTGCGATGCACATATTTTTTCTCAAAAACGGTAAGTCTGGCGTGGTTTTGACCATAACAAGATTTGTAGAGGCATTCATTACGAACATTTTAAACCAAAAATCTTAATTCTAGGCCTACTAGTTTCCGAGAAAATGAAAATAAACCAAATTATGCCATACTTTTAGCTGAAAATATGTATGTTATTGTGCGATGCACATATTTTTTCTCAAAAACGGTAAGTCTGACGTGGTTTTGACCATAACAAGATTTGTAGAGGCATTCATTACGAACATTTTAAACCAAAAATCTTAATTCTAGGCCTACTAGTTTCCGAGAAAATGAAAATAAATCAAATTATGCCATACTTTTAGCTGAAAATATGTATGTTATTGTGCGATGCACATATTTTTTCTCAAAAACGGTAAGTCTGACGTGGTTTTGACCATAACAAGATTTGTAGAGGCATTCATTACGAACATTTTAAACCAAAAATCTTAATTCTAGGCCTACTAGTTTCCGAGAAAATGAAAATAAACCAAATTATGCCATACTTTTAGCTGAAAATATGTATGTTATTGTGCGATGCACATATTTTTTCTCAAAAACGGTAAGTCTGGCGTGGTTTTGACCATAACAAGATTTGTAGAGGCATTCATTACGAACATTTTAAACCAAAAATCTTAATTCTAGGCCTACTAGTTTCCGAGAAAATGAAAATAAACCAAATTATGCCATACTTTTAGCTGAAAATATGTAAAAATATGTATGTTATTGTGCGATGCACATATTTTTTCTCAAAAACGGTAAGTCTGGCGTGGTTTTGACCATAACAAGATTTGTAGAGGCATTCATTACGAACATTTTAAACCAAAAATCTTAATTCTAGGCCTACTAGTTTCCGAGAAAATGAAAATAAACCAAATTATGCCATACTTTTAGCTGAAAATATGTATGTTATTGTGCGATGCACATATTTTTTCTCAAAAACGGTAAGTCTGACTTGGTTTTGACCATAACAAGATTTGTAGAGGCATTCATTACGAACATTTTAAACCAAAAATCTTAATTCTAGGCCTACTAGTTTCCGAGAAAATGAAAATAAACCAAATTATGCCATACTTTTAGCTGAAAATATGTATGTTATTGTGCGATGCACATATTTTTTCTCAAAAACGGTAAGTCTGGCGTGGTTTTGACCATAACAAGATTTGTAGAGGCATTCATTACGAACATTTTAAACCAAAAATCTTAATTCTAGGCCTACTAGTTTCCGAGAAAATGAAAATAAACCAAATTATGCCATACTTTTAGCTGAAAATATGTATGTTATTGTGCGATGCACATATTTTTTCTCAAAAACGGTAAGTCTGGCGTGGTTTGACCATAACAAGATTTGTAGAGGCATTCATTACGAACATTTTAAACCAAAAATCTTAATTCTAGGCCTACTAGTTTCCGAGAAAATGAAAATAAACCAAATTATGCCATACTTTTAGCTGAAAATATGTATGTTATTGTGCGATGCACATATTTTTTCTCAAAAACGGTAAGTCTGGCGTGGTTTTGACCATAACAAGATTTGTAGAGGCATTCATTACGAACATTTTAAACCAAAAATCTTAATTCTAGGCCTACTAGTTTCCGAGAAAATGAAAATAAACCAAATTATGCCATACTTTTAGCTGAAAATATGTATGTTATTGTGCGATGCACATATTTTTTCTCAAAAACGGTAAATCTGACGTGGTTTTGACCATAACAAGATTTGTAGAGGCATTCATTACGAACATTTTAAACCAAAAATCTTAATTCTAGGCCTACTAGTTTCCGAGAAAATGAAAATAAATCAAATTATGCCATACTTTTAGCTGAAAATATGTATGTTATTGTGCGATGCACATATTTTTTCTCAAAAACGGTAAGTCTGGCGTGGTTTTGACCATAACAAGATTTGTAGAGGCATTCATTACGAACATTTTAAACCAAAAATCTTAATTCTAGGCCTACTAGTTTCCGAGAAAATGAAAATAAACCAAATTATGCCATACTTTTAGCTGAAAATATGTATGTTATTGTGCGATGCACATATTTTTTCTCAAAAACGGTAAGTCTGGCGTGGTTTTGACCATAACAAGATTTGTAGAGGCATTCATTACGAACATTTTAAATCAAAAATCTTAATTCTAGGCCTACTAGTTTCCGAGAAAATGAAAATAAACCAAATTATGCCATACTTTTAGCTGAAAATATGTAAAAATATGTATGTTATTGTGCGTTGCACATATTTTTTCTCAAAACCGGTAAGTCTGGCGTGGTTTTGACCATAACAAGATTTGTAGAGGCATTCATTACGAACATTTTAAACCAAAAATCTTAATTCTAGGCCTACTAGTTTCCGAGAAAATGAAAATAAACCAAATTATGCCATACTTTTAGCTGAAAATATGTATGTTATTGTGCGATGCACATATTTTTTCTCAAAAACGGTAAGTCTGGCGTGGTTTGACCATAACAAGATTTGTAGAGGCATTCATTACGAACATTTTAAACCAAAAATCTTAATTCTAGGCCTACTAGTTTCCGAGAAAATGAAAATAAACCAAATTATGCCATACTTTTAGCTGAAAATATGTATGTTATTGTGCGATGCACATATTTTTTCTCAAAAACGGTAAGTCTGGCGTGGTTTTGACCATAACAAGATTTGTAGAGGCATTCATTACGAACATTTTAAACCAAAAATCTTAATTCTAGGCCTACTAGTTTCCGAGAAAATGAAAATAAACCAAATTATGCCATAGTTTTAGCTGAAAATATGTAAAAATATGTATGTTATTGTGCGATGCACATATTTTTTCTCAAAAACGGTAAGTCTGACGTGGTTTTGACCATAACAAGATTTGTAGAGGCATTCATTACGAACATTTTAAACCAAAAATCTTAATTCTAGGCCTACTAGTTTCCGAGAAAATGAAAATAAACCAAATTATGCCATACTTTTAGCTGAAAATATGTATGTTATTGTGCGATGCACATATTTTTTCTCAAAAACGGTAAGTCTGGCGTGGTTTTGACCATAACAAGATTTGTAGAGGCTTTCATTACGAACATTTTAAACCAAAAATCTTAATTCTAGGCCTACTAGTTTCCGAGAAAATGAAAATAAACCAAATTATGCCATACTTTTAGCTGAAAATATGTATGTTATTGTGCGATGCACATATTTTTTCTCAAAAACGGTAAGTCTGGCGTGGTTTTGACCATAACAAGATTTGTAGAGGCATTCATTACGAACATTTTAAACCAAAAATCTTAATTCTAGGCCTACTAGTTTCCGAGAAAATGAAAATAAACCAAATTATGCCATACTTTTAGCTGAAAATATGTATGTTATTGTGCGATGCACATATTTTTTCTCAAAAACGGTAAGTCTGACGTGGTTTTGACCATAACAAGATTTGTAGAGGCATTCATTACGAACATTTTAAACCAAAAATCTTAATTCTAGGCCTACTAGTTTCCGAGAAAATGAAAATAAATCAAATTATGCCATACTTTTAGCTGAAAATATGTATGTTATTGTGCGATGCACATATTTTTTCTCAAAAACGGTAAGTCTGACGTGGTTTTGACCATAACAAGATTTGTAGAGGCATTCATTACGAACATTTTAAACCAAAAATCTTAATTCTAGGCCTACTAGTTTCCGAGAAAATGAAAATAAACCAAATTATGCCATACTTTTAGCTGAAAATATGTATGTTATTGTGCGATGCACATATTTTTTCTCAAAAACGGTAAGTCTGGCGTGGTTTTGACCATAACAAGATTTGTAGAGGCATTCATTACGAACATTTTAAACCAAAAATCTTAATTCTAGGCCTACTAGTTTCCGAGAAAATGAAAATAAACCAAATTATGCCATACTTTTAGCTGAAAATATGTAAAAATATGTATGTTATTGTGCGATGCACATATTTTTTCTCAAAAACGGTAAGTCTGGCGTGGTTTTGACCATAACAAGATTTGTAGAGGCATTCATTACGAACATTTTAAACCAAAAATCTTAATTCTAGGCCTACTAGTTTCCGAGAAAATGAAAATAAACCAAATTATGCCATACTTTTAGCTGAAAATATATATGTTATTGTGCGTTGCACATATTTTTTCTCAAAAACGGTAAGTCTGGCGTGGTTTTGACCATAACAAGATTTGTAGAGGCATTCATTACGAACATTTTAAACCAAAAATCTTAATTCTAGGCCTACTAGTTTCCGAGAAAATGAAAATAAACCAAATTATGCCATACTTTTAGCTGAAAATATGTATGTTATTGTGCGATGCACATATTTTTTCTCAAAAACGGTAAGTCTGGCGTGGTTTTGACCATAACAAGATTTGTAGAGGCATTCATTACGAACATTTTAAACCAAAAATCTTAATTCTAGGCCTACTAGTTTCCGAGAAAATGAAAATAAACCAAATTATGCCATACTTTTAGCTGAAAATATGTATGTTATTGTGCGATGCACATATTTTTTCTCAAAAACGGTAAGTCTGGCGTGGTTTTGACCATAACAAGATTTGTAGAGGCATTCATTACGAACATTTTAAACCAAAAATCTTAATTCTAGGCCTACTAGTTTCCGAGAAAATGAAAATAAACCAAATTATGCCATACTTTTAGCTGAAAATATGTAAAAATATGTATGTTATTGTGCGTTGCACATATTTTTTCTCAAAAACGGTAAGTCTGGCGTGGTTTTGACCATAACAAGATTTGTAGAGGCATTCATTACGAACATTTTAAACCAAAAATCTTAATTCTAGGCCTACTAGTTTCCGAGAAAATGAAAATAAACCAAATTATGCCATACTTTTAGCTGAAAATATGTATGTTATTGTGCGATGCACATATTTTTTCTCAAAAACGGTAAGTCTGACGTGGTTTTGACCATAACAAGATTTGTAGAGGCATTCATTACGAACATTTTAAACCAAAAATCTTAATTCTAGGCCTACTAGTTTCCGAGAAAATGAAAATAAACCAAATTATGCCATACTTTTAGTTGAAAATATGTATGTTATTGTGCGATGCACATATTTTTTCTCAAAAACGGTAAGTCTGGCGTGGTTTTGACCATAACAAGATTTGTAGAGGCATTCATTACGAACATTTTAAACCAAAAATCTTAATTCTAGGCCTACTAGTTTCCGAGAAAATGAAAATAAACCAAATTATGCCATACTTTTAGTTGAAAATATGTAAAAATATGTATGTTATTGTGCGATGCACATATTTTTTCTCAAAAACGGTAAGTCTGGCGTGGTTTTGACCATAACAAGATTTGTAGAGGCATTCATTACGAACATTTTAAACCAAAAATCTTAATTCTAGGCCTACTAGTTTCCGAGAAAATGAAAATAAACCAAATTATGCCATACTTTTAGCTGAAAATATGTATGTTATTGTGCGTTGCACATATTTTTTCTCAAAAACGGTAAGTCTGACGTGGTTTTGACCATAACAAGATTTGTAGAGGCATTCATTACGAACATTTTAAACCAAAAATCTTAATTCTAGGCCTACTAGTTTCCGAGAAAATGAAAATAAACCAAATTATGCCATACTTTTAGCTGAAAATATGTATGTTATTGTGCGATGCACATATTTTTTCTCAAAAACGGTAAGTCTGGCGTGGTTTTGACCATAACAAGATTTGTAGAGGCATTCATTACGAACATTTTAAACCAAAAATCTTAATTCTAGGCCTACTAGTTTCCGAGAAAATGAAAATAAACCAAATTATGCCATACTTTTAGCTGAAAATATGTATGTTATTGTGCGATGCACATATTTTTTCTCAAAAACGGTAAGTCTGGCGTGGTTTTGACCATAACAAGATTTGTAGAGGCATTCATTACGAACATTTTAAACCAAAAATCTTAATTCTAGGCCTACTAGTTTCCGAGAAAATGAAAATAAACCAAATTATGCCATACTTTTAGCTGAAAATATGTAAAAATATGTATGTTATTGTGCGTTGCACATATTTTTTCTCAAAAACGGTAAGTCTGGCGTGGTTTTGACCATAACAAGATTTGTAGAGGCATTCGTTACGAACATTTTAAACCAAAAATCTTAATTCTAGGCCTACTAGTTTCCGAGAAAATGAAAATAAACCAAATTATGCCATACTTTTAGCTGAAAATATGTATGTTATTGTGCGATGCACATATTTTTTCTCAAAAACGGTAAGTCTGGCGTGGTTTTGACCATAACAAGATTTGTAGAGGCATTCATTACGAACATTTTAAACCAAAAATCTTAATTCTAGGCCTACTAGTTTCCGAGAAAATGAAAATAAACCAAATTATGCCATACTTTTAGCTGAAAATATGTATGTTATTGTGCGATGCACATATTTTTTCTCAAAAACGGTAAGTCTGGCGTGGTTTTGACCATAACAAGATTTGTAGAGGCATTCATTACGAACATTTTAAACCAAAAATCTTAATTCTAGGCCTACTAGTTTCCGAGAAAATGAAAATAAACCAAATTATGCCATACTTTTAGCTGAAAATATGTATGTTATTGTGCGATGCACATATTTTTTCTCAAAAACGGTAAGTCTGGCGTGGTTTTGACCATAACAAGATTTGTAGAGGCATTCATTACGAACATTTTAAACCAAAAATCTTAATTCTAGGCCTACTAGTTTCCGAGAAAATGAAAATAAACCAAATTATGCCATACTTTTAGCTGAAAATATGTAAAAATATGTATGTTATTGTGCGTTGCACATATTTTTTCTCAAAAACGGTAAGTCTGGCGTGGTTTTGACCATAACAAGATTTGTAGAGGCATTCATTACGAACATTTTAAACCAAAAATCTTAATTCTAGGCCTACTAGTTTCCGAGAAAATGAAAATAAACCAAATTATGCCATACTTTTAGCTGAAAATATGTATGTTATTGTGCGATGCACATATTTTTTCTCAAAAACGGTAAGTCTGGCGTGGTTTTGACCATAACAAGATTTGTAGAGGCATTCATTACGAACATTTTAAACCAAAAATCTTAATTCTAGGCCTACTAGTTTCCGAGAAAATGAAAATAAACCAAATTATGCCATACTTTTAGTTGAAAATATGTAAAAATATGTATGTTATTGTGCGATGCACATATTTTTTCTCAAAAACGGTAAGTCTGGCGTGGTTTTGACCATAACAAGATTTGTAGAGGCATTCATTACGAACATTTTAAACCAAAAATCTTAATTCTAGGCCTACTAGTTTCCGAGAAAATGAAAATAAACCAAATTATGCCATACTTTTAGCTGAAAATATGTAAAAATATGTATGTTATTGTGCGATGCACATATTTTTTCTCAAAAACGGTAAGTCTGGCGTGGTTTTGACCATAACAAGATTTGTAGAGGCATTCATTACGAACATTTTAAACCAAAAATCTTAATTCTAGGCCTACTAGTTTCCGAGAAAATGAAAATAAACCAAATTATGCCATACTTTTAGCTGAAAATATGTATGTTATTGTGCGATGCACATATTTTTTCTCAAAAACGGTAAGTCTGACGTGGTTTTGACCATAACAAGATTTGTAGAGGCATTCATTACGAACATTTTAAACCAAAAATCTTAATTCTAGGCCTACTAGTTTCCGAGAAAAAGAAAATAAACCAAATTATGCCATACTTTTAGCTGAAAATATGTATGTTATTGTGCGATGCACATATTTTTTCTCAAAAACGGTAAGTCTGACGTGGTCTTAATTCTAGGCCTACTAGTTTCCGAGAAAATGAAAATAAACCAAATTATGCCATACTTTTAGCTGAAAATATGTATGTTATTGTGCGATGCACATATTTTTTCTCAAAAACGGTAAGTCTGGCGTGGTTTTGACCATAACAAGATTTGTAGAGGCATTCATTACGAACATTTTAAACCAAAAATCTTAATTCTAGGCCTACTAGTTTCCGAGAAAATGAAAATAAACCAAATTATGCCATACTTTTAGCTGAAAATATTTAAAAATATGTATGTTATTGTGCGTTGCACATATTTTTTCTCAAAAACGGTAAGTCTGGCGTGGTTTTGACCATAACAAGATTTGTAGAGGCATTCATTACGAACATTTTAAACCAAAAATCTTAATTCTAGGCCTACTAGTTTCCGAGAAAATGAAAATAAACCAAATTATGCCATACTTTTAGCTGAAAATATGTATGTTATTGTGCGATGCACATATTTTTTCTCAAAAACGGTAAGTCTGGCGTGGTTTTGACCATAACAAGATTTGTAGAGGCATTCATTACGAACATTTTAAACCAAAAATCTTAATTCTAGGCCTACTAGTTTCCGAGAAAATGAAAATAAACCAAATTATGCCATACTTTTAGCTGAAAATATGTATGTTATTGTGCGATGCACATATTTTTTCTCAAAAACGGTAAGTCTGGCGTGGTTTTGACCATAACAAGATTTGTAGAGGCATTCATTACGAACATTTTAAACCAAAAATCTTAATTCTAGGCCTACTAGTTTCCGAGAAAATGAAAATAAACCAAATTATGCCATACTTTTAGCTGAAAATATGTAAAAATATGTATGTTATTGTGCGTTGCACATATTTTTTCTCAAAAACGGTAAGTCTGGCGTGGTTTTGACCATAACAAGATTTGTAGAGGCATTCATTACGAACATTTTAAACCAAAAATCTTAATTCTAGGCCTACTAGTTTCCGAGAAAATGAAAATAAACCAAATTATGCCATACTTTTAGCTGAAAATATGTAAAAATATGTATGTTATTGTGCGTTGCACATATTTTTTCTCAAAAACGGTAAGTCTGGCGTGGTTTTGACCATAACAAGATTTGTAGAGGCATTCATTACGAACATTTTAAACCAAAAATCTTAATTCTAGGCCTACTAGTTTCCGAGAAAATGAAAATAAACCAAATTATGCCATACTTTTAGCTGAAAATATGTATGTTATTGTGCGATGCACATATTTTTTCTCAAAAACGGTAAATCTGACGTGGTTTTGACCATAACAAGATTTGTAGAGGCATTCATTACGAACATTTTAAACCAAAAATCTTAATTCTAGGCCTACTAGTTTCCGAGAAAATGAAAATAAACCAAATTATGCCATACTTTTAGCTGAAAATATGTATGTTATTGTGCGATGCACATATTTTTTCTCAAAAACGGTAAGTCTGGCGTGGTTTTGACCATAACAAGATTTGTAGAGGCATTCATTACGAACATTTTAAACCAAAAATCTTAATTCTAGGCCTACTAGTTTCCGAGAAAATGAAAATAAACCAAATTATGCCATACTTTTAGCTGAAAATATGTATGTTATTGTGCGATGCACATATTTTTTCTCAAAAACGGTAAGTCTGGCGTGGTTTTGACTATAACAAGATTTGTAGAGGCATTCATTACGAACATTTTAAACCAAAAATCTTAATTCTAGGCCTACTAGTTTCCGAGAAAATGAAAATAAACCAAATTATGCCATACTTTTAGCTGAAAATATGTATGTTATTGTGCGATGCACATATTTTTTCTCAAAAACGGTAAGTCTGGCGTGGTTTTGACCATAACAAGATTTGTAGAGGCATTCATTACGAACATCTTAAACCAAAAATCTTAATTCTAGGCCTACTAGTTTCCGAGAAAATGAAAATAAACCAAATTATGCCATACTTTTAGCTGAAAATATGTATGTTATTGTGCGATGCACATATTTTTTCTCAAAAACGGTAAGTCTGGCGTGGTTTTGACCATAACAAGATTTGTAGAGGCATTCATTACGAACATTTTAAACCAAAAATCTTAATTCTAGGCCTACTAGTTTCCGAGAAAATGAAAATAAACCAAATTATGCCATACTTTTAGCTGAAAATATGTAAAAATATGTATGTTATTGTGCGATGCACATATTTTTTCTCAAAAACGGTAAGTCTGACGTGGTTTTGACCATAACAAGATTTGTAGAGGCATTCATTACGAACATTTTAAACCAAAAATCTTAATTCTAGGCCTACTAGTTTCCGAGAAAATGAAAATAAACCAAATTATGCCATACTTTTAGCTGAAAATATGTATGTTATTGTGCGATGCACATATTTTTTCTCAAAAACGGTAAGTCTGGCGTGGTTTTGACCATAACAAGATTTGTAGAGGCATTCATTACGAACATTTTAAACCAAAAATCTTAATTCTAGGCCTACTAGTTTCCGAGAAAATGAAAATAAACCAAATTATGCCATACTTTTAGCTGAAAATATGTATGTTATTGTGCGATGCACATATTTTTTCTCAAAAACGGTAAGTCTGACGTGGTTTTGACCATAACAAGATTTGTAGAGGCATTCATTACGAACATTTTAAACCAAAAATCTTAATTCTAGGCCTACTAGTTTCCGAGAAAATGAAAATAAACCAAATTATGCCATACTTTTAGCTGAAAATATGTATGTTATTGTGCGATGCACATATTTTTTCTCAAAAACGGTAAGTCTGGCGTGGTTTTGACCATAACAAGATTTGTAGAGGCATTCATTACGAACATTTTAAACCAAAAATCTTAATTCTAGGCCTACTAGTTTCCGAGAAAATGAAAATAAACCAAATTATGCCATACTTTTAGCTGAAAATATGTATGTTATTGTGCGATGCACATATTTTTTCTCAAAAACGGTAAGTCTGGCGTGGTTTTGACCATAACAAGATTTGTAGAGGCATTCATTACGAACATTTTAAACCAAAAATCTTAATTCTAGGCCTACTAGTTTCCGAGAAAATGAAAATAAACCAAATTATGCCATACTTTTAGCTGAAAATATGTAAAAATATGTATGTTATTGTGCGTTGCACATATTTTTTCTCAAAAACGGTAAGTCTGGCGTGGTTTTGACCATAACAAGATTTGTAGAGGCATTCATTACGAACATTTTAAACCAAAAATCTTAATTCTAGGCCTACTAGTTTCCGAGAAAATGAAAATAAACCAAATTATGCCATACTTTTAGCTGAAAATATGTATGTTATTGTGCGATGCACATATTTTTTCTCAAAAGCGGTAAGTCTGGCGTGGTTTGACCATAACAAGATTTGTAGAGGCATTCATTACGAACATTTTAAACCAAAAATCTTAATTCTAGGCCTACTAGTTTCCGAGAAAATGAAAATAAACCAAATTATGCCATACTTTTAGCTGAAAATATGTATGTTATTGTGCGATGCACATATTTTTTCTCAAAAACGGTAAGTCTGGCGTGGTTTTGACCATAACAAGATTTGTAGAGGCATTCATTACGAACATTTTAAACCAAAAATCTTAATTCTAGGCCTACTAGTTTCCGAGAAAATGAAAATAAACCAAATTATGCCATAGTTTTAGCTGAAAATATGTAAAAATATGTATGTTATTGTGCGATGCACATATTTTTTCTCAAAAACGGTAAGTCTGACGTGGTTTTGACCATAACAAGATTTGTAGAGGCATTCATTACGAACATTTTAAACCAAAAATCTTAATTCTAGGCCTACTAGTTTCCGAGAAAATGAAAATAAACCAAATTATGCCATACTTTTAGCTGAAAATATGTATGTTATTGTGCGATGCACATATTTTTTCTCAAAAACGGTAAGTCTGGCGTGGTTTTGACCATAACAAGATTTGTAGAGGCTTTCATTACGAACATTTTAAACCAAAAATCTTAATTCTAGGCCTACTAGTTTCCGAGAAAATGAAAATAAACCAAATTATGCCATACTTTTAGCTGAAAATATGTATGTTATTGTGCGATGCACATATTTTTTCTCAAAAACGGTAAGTCTGGCGTGGTTTTGACCATAACAAGATTTGTAGAGGCATTCATTACGAACATTTTAAACCAAAAATCTTAATTCTAGGCCTACTAGTTTCCGAGAAAATGAAAATAAACCAAATTATGCCATACTTTTAGCTGAAAATATGTATGTTATTGTGCGATGCACATATTTTTTCTCAAAAACGGTAAGTCTGACGTGGTTTTGACCATAACAAGATTTGTAGAGGCATTCATTACGAACATTTTAAACCAAAAATCTTAATTCTAGGCCTACTAGTTTCCGAGAAAATGAAAATAAATCAAATTATGCCATACTTTTAGCTGAAAATATGTATGTTATTGTGCGATGCACATATTTTTTCTCAAAAACGGTAAGTCTGACGTGGTTTTGACCATAACAAGATTTGTAGAGGCATTCATTACGAACATTTTAAACCAAAAATCTTAATTCTAGGCCTACTAGTTTCCGAGAAAATGAAAATAAACCAAATTATGCCATACTTTTAGCTGAAAATATGTATGTTATTGTGCGATGCACATATTTTTTCTCAAAAACGGTAAGTCTGGCGTGGTTTTGACCATAACAAGATTTGTAGAGGCATTCATTACGAACATTTTAAACCAAAAATCTTAATTCTAGGCCTACTAGTTTCCGAGAAAATGAAAATAAACCAAATTATGCCATACTTTTAGCTGAAAATATGTAAAAATATGTATGTTATTGTGCGATGCACATATTTTTTCTCAAAAACGGTAAGTCTGGCGTGGTTTTGACCATAACAAGATTTGTAGAGGCATTCATTACGAACATTTTAAACCAAAAATCTTAATTCTAGGCCTACTAGTTTCCGAGAAAATGAAAATAAACCAAATTATGCCATACTTTTAGCTGAAAATATGTATGTTATTGTGCGATGCACATATTTTTTCTCAAAAACGGTAAGTCTGACTTGGTTTTGACCATAACAAGATTTGTAGAGGCATTCATTACGAACATTTTAAACCAAAAATCTTAATTCTAGGCCTACTAGTTTCCGAGAAAATGAAAATAAACCAAATTATGCCATACTTTTAGCTGAAAATATGTATGTTATTGTGCGATGCACATATTTTTTCTCAAAAACGGTAAGTCTGGCGTGGTTTTGACCATAACAAGATTTGTAGAGGCATTCATTACGAACATTTTAAACCAAAAATCTTAATTCTAGGCCTACTAGTTTCCGAGAAAATGAAAATAAACCAAATTATGCCATACTTTTAGCTGAAAATATGTATGTTATTGTGCGATGCACATATTTTTTCTCAAAAACGGTAAGTCTGGCGTGGTTTGACCATAACAAGATTTGTAGAGGCATTCATTACGAACATTTTAAACCAAAAATCTTAATTCTAGGCCTACTAGTTTCCGAGAAAATGAAAATAAACCAAATTATGCCATACTTTTAGCTGAAAATATGTATGTTATTGTGCGATGCACATATTTTTTCTCAAAAACGGTAAGTCTGGCGTGGTTTTGACCATAACAAGATTTGTAGAGGCATTCATTACGAACATTTTAAACCAAAAATCTTAATTCTAGGCCTACTAGTTTCCGAGAAAATGAAAATAAACCAAATTATGCCATACTTTTAGCTGAAAATATGTATGTTATTGTGCGATGCACATATTTTTTCTCAAAAACGGTAAATCTGACGAGGTTTTGACCATAACAAGATTTGTAGAGGCATTCATTACGAACATTTTAAACCAAAAATCTTAATTCTAGGCCTACTAGTTTCCGAGAAAATGAAAATAAATCAAATTATGCCATACTTTTAGCTGAAAATATGTATGTTATTGTGCGATGCACATATTTTTTCTCAAAAACGGTAAGTCTGGCGTGGTTTTGACCATAACAAGATTTGTAGAGGCATTCATTACGAACATTTTAAACCAAAAATCTTAATTCTAGGCCTACTAGTTTCCGAGAAAATGAAAATAAACCAAATTATGCCATACTTTTAGCTGAAAATATGTATGTTATTGTGCGATGCACATATTTTTTCTCAAAAACGGTAAGTCTGGCGTGGTTTTGACCATAACAAGATTTGTAGAGGCATTCATTACGAACATTTTAAATCAAAAATCTTAATTCTAGGCCTACTAGTTTCCGAGAAAATGAAAATAAACCAAATTATGCCATACTTTTAGCTGAAAATATGTAAAAATATGTATGTTATTGTGCGTTGCACATATTTTTTCTCAAAACCGGTAAGTCTGGCGTGGTTTTGACCATAACAAGATTTGTAGAGGCATTCATTACGAACATTTTAAACCAAAAATCTTAATTCTAGGCCTACTAGTTTCCGAGAAAATGAAAATAAACCAAATTATGCCATACTTTTAGCTGAAAATATGTATGTTATTGTGCGATGCACATATTTTTTCTCAAAAACGGTAAGTCTGGCGTGGTTTGACCATAACAAGATTTGTAGAGGCATTCATTACGAACATTTTAAACCAAAAATCTTAATTCTAGGCCTACTAGTTTCCGAGAAAATGAAAATAAACCAAATTATGCCATACTTTTAGCTGAAAATATGTATGTTATTGTGCGATGCACATATTTTTTCTCAAAAACGGTAAGTCTGGCGTGGTTTTGACCATAACAAGATTTGTAGAGGCATTCATTACGAACATTTTAAACCAAAAATCTTAATTCTAGGCCTACTAGTTTCCGAGAAAATGAAAATAAACCAAATTATGCCATAGTTTTAGCTGAAAATATGTAAAAATATGTATGTTATTGTGCGATGCACATATTTTTTCTCAAAAACGGTAAGTCTGACGTGGTTTTGACCATAACAAAATTTGTAGAGGCATTCATTACGAACATTTTAAACCAAAAATCTTAATTCTAGGCCTACTAGTTTCCGAGAAAATGAAAATAAACCAAATTATGCCATACTTTTAGCTGAAAATATGTATGTTATTGTGCGATGCACATATTTTTTCTCAAAAACGGTAAGTCTGGCGTGGTTTTGACCATAACAAGATTTGTAGAGGCTTTCATTACGAACATTTTAAACCAAAAATCTTAATTCTAGGCCTACTAGTTTCCGAGAAAATGAAAATAAACCAAATTATGCCATACTTTTAGCTGAAAATATGTATGTTATTGTGCGATGCACATATTTTTTCTCAAAAACGGTAAGTCTGGCGTGGTTTTGACCATAACAAGATTTGTAGAGGCATTCATTACGAACATTTTAAACCAAAAATCTTAATTCTAGGCCTACTAGTTTCCGAGAAAATGAAAATAAACCAAATTATGCCATACTTTTAGCTGAAAATATGTATGTTATTGTGCGATGCACATATTTTTTCTCAAAAACGGTAAGTCTGACGTGGTTTTGACCATAACAAGATTTGTAGAGGCATTCATTACGAACATTTTAAACCAAAAATCTTAATTCTAGGCCTACTAGTTTCCGAGAAAATGAAAATAAATCAAATTATGCCATACTTTTAGCTGAAAATATGTATGTTATTGTGCGATGCACATATTTTTTCTCAAAAACGGTAAGTCTGACGTGGTTTTGACCATAACAAGATTTGTAGAGGCATTCATTACGAACATTTTAAACCAAAAATCTTAATTCTAGGCCTACTAGTTTCCGAGAAAATGAAAATAAACCAAATTATGCCATACTTTTAGCTGAAAATATGTATGTTATTGTGCGATGCACATATTTTTTCTCAAAAACGGTAAGTCTGGCGTGGTTTTGACCATAACAAGATTTGTAGAGGCATTCATTACGAACATTTTAAACCAAAAATCTTAATTCTAGGCCTACTAGTTTCCGAGAAAATGAAAATAAACCAAATTATGCCATACTTTTAGCTGAAAATATGTAAAAATATGTATGTTATTGTGCGATGCACATATTTTTTCTCAAAAACGGTAAGTCTGGCGTGGTTTTGACCATAACAAGATTTGTAGAGGCATTCATTACGAACATTTTAAACCAAAAATCTTAATTCTAGGCCTACTAGTTTCCGAGAAAATGAAAATAAACCAAATTATGCCATACTTTTAGCTGAAAATATATATGTTATTGTGCGTTGCACATATTTTTTCTCAAAAACGGTAAGTCTGGCGTGGTTTTGACCATAACAAGATTTGTAGAGGCATTCATTACGAACATTTTAAACCAAAAATCTTAATTCTAGGCCTACTAGTTTCCGAGAAAATGAAAATAAACCAAATTATGCCATACTTTTAGCTGAAAATATGTATGTTATTGTGCGATGCACATATTTTTTCTCAAAAACGGTAAGTCTGGCGTGGTTTTGACCATAACAAGATTTGTAGAGGCATTCATTACGAACATTTTAAACCAAAAATCTTAATTCTAGGCCTACTAGTTTCCGAGAAAATGAAAATAAACCAAATTATGCCATACTTTTAGCTGAAAATATGTATGTTATTGTGCGATGCACATATTTTTTCTCAAAAACGGTAAGTCTGGCGTGGTTTTGACCATAACAAGATTTGTAGAGGCATTCATTACGAACATTTTAAACCAAAAATCTTAATTCTAGGCCTACTAGTTTCCGAGAAAATGAAAATAAACCAAATTATGCCATACTTTTAGCTGAAAATATGTAAAAATATGTATGTTATTGTGCGTTGCACATATTTTTTCTCAAAAACGGTAAGTCTGGCGTGGTTTTGACCATAACAAGATTTGTAGAGGCATTCATTACGAACATTTTAAACCAAAAATCTTAATTCTAGGCCTACTAGTTTCCGAGAAAATGAAAATAAACCAAATTATGCCATACTTTTAGCTGAAAATATGTATGTTATTGTGCGATGCACATATTTTTTCTCAAAAACGGTAAGTCTGACGTGGTTTTGACCATAACAAGATTTGTAGAGGCATTCATTACGAACATTTTAAACCAAAAATCTTAATTCTAGGCCTACTAGTTTCCGAGAAAATGAAAATAAACCAAATTATGCCATACTTTTAGTTGAAAATATGTATGTTATTGTGCGATGCACATATTTTTTCTCAAAAACGGTAAGTCTGGCGTGGTTTTGACCATAACAAGATTTGTAGAGGCATTCATTACGAACATTTTAAACCAAAAATCTTAATTCTAGGCCTACTAGTTTCCGAGAAAATGAAAATAAACCAAATTATGCCATACTTTTAGTTGAAAATATGTAAAAATATGTATGTTATTGTGCGATGCACATATTTTTTCTCAAAAACGGTAAGTCTGGCGTGGTTTTGACCATAACAAGATTTGTAGAGGCATTCATTACGAACATTTTAAACCAAAAATCTTAATTCTAGGCCTACTAGTTTCCGAGAAAATGAAAATAAACCAAATTATGCCATACTTTTAGCTGAAAATATGTATGTTATTGTGCGATGCACATATTTTTTCTCAAAAACGGTAAGTCTGACGTGGTTTTGACCATAACAAGATTTGTAGAGGCATTCATTACGAACATTTTAAACCAAAAATCTTAATTCTAGGCCTACTAGTTTCCGAGAAAATGAAAATAAACCAAATTATGCCATACTTTTAGCTGAAAATATGTATGTTATTGTGCGATGCACATATTTTTTCTCAAAAACGGTAAGTCTGGCGTGGTTTTGACCATAACAAGATTTGTAGAGGCATTCATTACGAACATTTTAAACCAAAAATCTTAATTCTAGGCCTACTAGTTTCCGAGAAAATGAAAATAAACCAAATTATGCCATACTTTTAGCTGAAAATATGTATGTTATTGTGCGATGCACATATTTTTTCTCAAAAACGGTAAGTCTGGCGTGGTTTTGACCATAACAAGATTTGTAGAGGCATTCATTACGAACATTTTAAACCAAAAATCTTAATTCTAGGCCTACTAGTTTCCGAGAAAATGAAAATAAACCAAATTATGCCATACTTTTAGCTGAAAATATGTAAAAATATGTATGTTATTGTGCGTTGCACATATTTTTTCTCAAAAACGGTAAGTCTGGCGTGGTTTTGACCATAACAAGATTTGTAGAGGCATTCATTACGAACATTTTAAACCAAAAATCTTAATTCTAGGCCTACTAGTTTCCGAGAAAATGAAAATAAACCAAATTATGCCATACTTTTAGCTGAAAATATGTATGTTATTGTGCGATGCACATATTTTTTCTCAAAAACGGTAAGTCTGGCGTGGTTTTGACCATAACAAGATTTGTAGAGGCATTCATTACGAACATTTTAAACCAAAAATCTTAATTCTAGGCCTACTAGTTTCCGAGAAAATGAAAATAAACCAAATTATGCCATACTTTTAGCTGAAAATATGTATGTTATTGTGCGATGCACATATTTTTTCTCAAAAACGGTAAGTCTGGCGTGGTTTTGACCATAACAAGATTTGTAGAGGCATTCATTACGAACATTTTAAACCAAAAATCTTAATTCTAGGCCTACTAGTTTCCGAGAAAATGAAAATAAACCAAATTATGCCATACTTTTAGCTGAAAATATGTATGTTATTGTGCGATGCACATATTTTTTCTCAAAAACGGTAAGTCTGGCGTGGTTTTGACCATAACAAGATTTGTAGAGGCATTCATTACGAACATTTTAAACCAAAAATCTTAATTCTAGGCCTACTAGTTTCCGAGAAAATGAAAATAAACCAAATTATGCCATACTTTTAGCTGAAAATATGTAAAAATATGTATGTTATTGTGCGTTGCACATATTTTTTCTCAAAAACGGTAAGTCTGGCGTGGTTTTGACCATAACAAGATTTGTAGAGGCATTCATTACGAACATTTTAAACCAAAAATCTTAATTCTAGGCCTACTAGTTTCCGAGAAAATGAAAATAAACCAAATTATGCCATACTTTTAGCTGAAAATATGTATGTTATTGTGCGATGCACATATTTTTTCTCAAAAACGGTAAGTCTGGCGTGGTTTTGACCATAACAAGATTTGTAGAGGCATTCATTACGAACATTTTAAACCAAAAATCTTAATTCTAGGCCTACTAGTTTCCGAGAAAATGAAAATAAACCAAATTATGCCATACTTTTAGTTGAAAATATGTAAAAATATGTATGTTATTGTGCGATGCACATATTTTTTCTCAAAAACGGTAAGTCTGGCGTGGTTTTGACCATAACAAGATTTGTAGAGGCATTCATTACGAACATTTTAAACCAAAAATCTTAATTCTAGGCCTACTAGTTTCCGAGAAAATGAAAATAAACCAAATTATGCCATACTTTTAGCTGAAAATATGTAAAAATATGTATGTTATTGTGCGATGCACATATTTTTTCTCAAAAACGGTAAGTCTGGCGTGGTTTTGACCATAACAAGATTTGTAGAGGCATTCATTACGAACATTTTAAACCAAAAATCTTAATTCTAGGCCTACTAGTTTCCGAGAAAATGAAAATAAACCAAATTATGCCATACTTTTAGCTGAAAATATGTATGTTATTGTGCGATGCACATATTTTTTCTCAAAAACGGTAAGTCTGACGTGGTTTTGACCATAACAAGATTTGTAGAGGCATTCATTACGAACATTTTAAACCAAAAATCTTAATTCTAGGCCTACTAGTTTCCGAAAAAAAGAAAATAAACCAAATTATGCCATACTTTTAGCTGAAAATATGTATGTTATTGTGCGATGCACATATTTTTTCTCAAAAACGGTAAGTCTGACGTGGTCTTAATTCTAGGCCTACTAGTTTCCGAGAAAATGAAAATAAACCAAATTATGCCATACTTTTAGCTGAAAATATGTATGTTATTGTGCGATGCACATATTTTTTCTCAAAAACGGTAAGTCTGGCGTGGTTTTGACCATAACAAGATTTGTAGAGGCATTCATTACGAACATTTTAAACCAAAAATCTTAATTCTAGGCCTACTAGTTTCCGAGAAAATGAAAATAAACCAAATTATGCCATACTTTTAGCTGAAAATATTTAAAAATATGTATGTTATTGTGCGTTGCACATATTTTTTCTCAAAAACGGTAAGTCTGGCGTGGTTTTGACCATAACAAGATTTGTAGAGGCATTCATTACGAACATTTTAAACCAAAAATCTTAATTCTAGGCCTACTAGTTTCCGAGAAAATGAAAATAAACCAAATTATGCCATACTTTTAGCTGAAAATATGTATGTTATTGTGCGATGCACATATTTTTTCTCAAAAACGGTAAGTCTGGCGTGGTTTTGACCATAACAAGATTTGTAGAGGCATTCATTACGAACATTTTAAACCAAAAATCTTAATTCTAGGCCTACTAGTTTCCGAGAAAATGAAAATAAACCAAATTATGCCATACTTTTAGCTGAAAATATGTATGTTATTGTGCGATGCACATATTTTTTCTCAAAAACGGTAAGTCTGGCGTGGTTTTGACCATAACAAGATTTGTAGAGGCATTCATTACGAACATTTTAAACCAAAAATCTTAATTCTAGGCCTACTAGTTTCCGAGAAAATGAAAATAAACCAAATTATGCCATACTTTTAGCTGAAAATATGTAAAAATATGTATGTTATTGTGCGTTGCACATATTTTTTCTCAAAAACGGTAAGTCTGGCGTGGTTTTGACCATAACAAGATTTGTAGAGGCATTCATTACGAACATTTTAAACCAAAAATCTTAATTCTAGGCCTACTAGTTTCCGAGAAAATGAAAATAAACCAAATTATGCCATACTTTTAGCTGAAAATATGTAAAAATATGTATGTTATTGTGCGTTGCACATATTTTTTCTCAAAAACGGTAAGTCTGGCGTGGTTTTGACCATAACAAGATTTGTAGAGGCATTCATTACGAACATTTTAAACCAAAAATCTTAATTCTAGGCCTACTAGTTTCCGAGAAAATGAAAATAAACCAAATTATGCCATACTTTTAGCTGAAAATATGTATGTTATTGTGCGATGCACATATTTTTTCTCAAAAACGGTAAATCTGACGTGGTTTTGACCATAACAAGATTTGTAGAGGCATTCATTACGAACATTTTAAACCAAAAATCTTAATTCTAGGCCTACTAGTTTCCGAGAAAATGAAAATAAACCAAATTATGCCATACTTTTAGCTGAAAATATGTATGTTATTGTGCGATGCACATATTTTTTCTCAAAAACGGTAAGTCTGGCGTGGTTTTGACCATAACAAGATTTGTAGAGGCATTCATTACGAACATTTTAAACCAAAAATCTTAATTCTAGGCCTACTAGTTTCCGAGAAAATGAAAATAAACCAAATTATGCCATACTTTTAGCTGAAAATATGTATGTTATTGTGCGATGCACATATTTTTTCTCAAAAACGGTAAGTCTGGCGTGGTTTTGACTATAACAAGATTTGTAGAGGCATTCATTACGAACATTTTAAACCAAAAATCTTAATTCTAGGCCTACTAGTTTCCGAGAAAATGAAAATAAACCAAATTATGCCATACTTTTAGCTGAAAATATGTATGTTATTGTGCGATGCACATATTTTTTCTCAAAAACGGTAAGTCTGGCGTGGTTTTGACCATAACAAGATTTGTAGAGGCATTCATTACGAACATCTTAAACCAAAAATCTTAATTCTAGGCCTACTAGTTTCCGAGAAAATGAAAATAAACCAAATTATGCCATACTTTTAGCTGAAAATATGTATGTTATTGTGCGATGCACATATTTTTTCTCAAAAACGGTAAGTCTGGCGTGGTTTTGACCATAACAAGATTTGTAGAGGCATTCATTACGAACATTTTAAACCAAAAATCTTAATTCTAGGCCTACTAGTTTCCGAGAAAATGAAAATAAACCAAATTATGCCATACTTTTAGCTGAAAATATGTAAAAATATGTATGTTATTGTGCGATGCACATATTTTTTCTCAAAAACGGTAAGTCTGACGTGGTTTTGACCATAACAAGATTTGTAGAGGCATTCATTACGAACATTTTAAACCAAAAATCTTAATTCTAGGCCTACTAGTTTCCGAGAAAATGAAAATAAACCAAATTATGCCATACTTTTAGCTGAAAATATGTATGTTATTGTGCGATGCACATATTTTTTCTCAAAAACGGTAAGTCTGGCGTGGTTTTGACCATAACAAGATTTGTAGAGGCATTCATTACGAACATTTTAAACCAAAAATCTTAATTCTAGGCCTACTAGTTTCCGAGAAAATGAAAATAAACCAAATTATGCCATACTTTTAGCTGAAAATATGTATGTTATTGTGCGATGCACATATTTTTTCTCAAAAACGGTAAGTCTGGCGTGGTTTTGACCATAACAAGATTTGTAGAGGCATTCATTACGAACATTTTAAACCAAAAATCTTAATTCTAGGCCTACTAGTTTCCGAGAAAATGAAAATAAACCAAATTATGCCATACTTTTAGCTGAAAATATGTATGTTATTGTGCGATGCACATATTTTTTCTCAAAAACGGTAAGTCTGACGTGGTTTTGACCATAACAAGATTTGTAGAGGCATTCATTACGAACATTTTAAACCAAAAATCTTAATTCTAGGCCTACTAGTTTCCGAGAAAATGAAAATAAACCAAATTATGCCATACTTTTAGCTGAAAATATGTATGTTATTGTGCGATGCACATATTTTTTCTCAAAAACGGTAAGTCTGGCGTGGTTTTGACCATAACAAGATTTGTAGAGGCATTCATTACGAACATTTTAAACCAAAAATCTTAATTCTAGGCCTACTAGTTTCCGAGAAAATGAAAATAAACCAAATTATGCCATACTTTTAGCTGAAAATATGTAAAAATATGTATGTTATTGTGCGTTGCACATATTTTTTCTCAAAAACGGTAAGTCTGGCGTGGTTTTGACCATAACAAGATTTGTAGAGGCATTCATTACGAACATTTTAAACCAAAAATCTTAATTCTAGGCCTACTAGTTTCCGAGAAAATGAAAATAAACCAAATTATGCCATACTTTTAGCTGAAAATATGTATGTTATTGTGCGATGCACATATTTTTTCTCAAAAACGGTAAGTCTGACGTGGTTTTGACCATAACAAGATTTGTAGAGGCATTCATTACGAACATTTTAAACCAAAAATCTTAATTCTAGGCCTACTAGTTTCCGAGAAAATGAAAATAAACCAAATTATGCCATACTTTTAGCTGAAAATATGTATGTTATTGTGCGATGCACATATTTTTTCTCAAAAACGGTAAGTCTGGCGTGGTTTTGACCATAACAAGATTTGTAGAGGCATTCATTACGAACATTTTAAACCAAAAATCTTAATTCTAGGCCTACTAGTTTCCGAGAAAATGAAAATAAACCAAATTATGCCATATTTTTAGCTGAAAATATGTATGTTATTGTGCGATGCACATATTTTTTCTCAAAAACGGTAAGTCTGGCGTGGTTTTGACCATAACAAGATTTGTAGAGGCATTCATTACGAACATTTTAAACCAAAAATCTTAATTCTAGGCCTACTAGTTTCCGAGAAAATGAAAATAAACCAAATTATGCCATACTTTTAGCTGAAAATATGTATGTTATTGTGCGATGCACATATTTTTTCTCAAAAACGGTAAGTCTGGCGTGGTTTTGACCATAACAAGATTTGTAGAGGCATTCATTACGAACATTTTAAACCAAAAATCTTAATTCTAGGCCTACTAGTTTCCGAGAAAATGAAAATAAACCAAATTATGCCATACTTTTAGCTGAAAATATGTAAAAATATGTATGTTATTGTGCGTTGCACATATTTTTTCTCAAAAACGGTAAGTCTGGCGTGGTTTTGACCATAACAAGATTTGTAGAGGCATTCATTACGAACATTTTAAACCAAAAATCTTAATTCTAGGCCTACTAGTTTCCGAGAAAATGAAAATAAACCAAATTATGCCATACTTTTAGCTGAAAATATGTATGTTATTGTGCGATGCACATATTTTTTCTCAAAAACGGTAAGTCTGGCGTGGTTTTGACCATAACAAGATTTGTAGAGGCATTCATTACGAACATTTTAAACCAAAAATCTTAATTCTAGGCCTACTAGTTTCCGAGAAAATGAAAATAAACCAAATTATGCCATACTTTTAGCTGAAAATATGTATGTTATTGTGCGATGCACATATTTTTTCTCAAAAACGGTAAGTCTGACGTGGTTTTGACCATAACAAGATTTGTAGAGGCATTCATTACGAACATTTTAAACCAAAAATCTTAATTCTAGGCCTACTAGTTTCCGAGAAAATGAAAATAAACCAAATTATGCCATACTTTTAGCTGAAAATATGTATGTTATTGTGCGATGCACATATTTTTTCTCAAAAACGGTAAGTCTGGCGTGGTTTTGACCATAACAAGATTTGTAGAGGCATTCATTACGAACATTTTAAACCAAAAATCTTAATTCTAGGCCTACTAGTTTCCGAGAAAATGAAAATAAACCAAATTATGCCATACTTTTAGCTGAAAATATGTATGTTATTGTGCGATGCACATATTTTTTCTCAAAAACGGTAAGTCTGGCGTGGTTTTGACCATAACAAGATTTGTAGAGGCATTCATTACGAACATTTTAAACCAAAAATCTTAATTCTAGGCCTACTAGTTTCCGAGAAAATGAAAATAAACCAAATTATGCCATACTTTTAGCTGAAAATATGTATGTTATTGTGCGATGCACATATTTTTTCTCAAAAACGGTAAGTCTGGCGTGGTTTTGACCATAACAAGATTTGTAGAGGCATTCATTACGAACATTTTAAACCAAAAATCTTAATTCTAGGCCTACTAGTTTCCGAGAAAATGAAAATAAACCAAATTATGCCATACTTTTAGCTGAAAATATGTATGTTATTGTGCGATGCACATATTTTTTCTCAAAAACGGTAAGTCTGGCGTGGTTTTGACCATAACAAGATTTGTAGAGGCATTAATTACGAACATTTTAAACCAAAAATCTTAATTCTAGGCCTACTAGTTTCCGAGAAAATGAAAATAAACCAAATTATGCCATACTTTTAGCTGAAAATATGTAAAAATATGTATGTTATTGTGCGTTGCACATATTTTTTCTCAAAAACGGTAAGTCTGGCGTGGTTTTGACCATAACAAGATTTGTAGAGGCATTCATTACGAACATTTTAAACCAAAAATCTTAATTCTAGGCCTACTAGTTTCCGAGAAAATGAAAATAAACCAAATTATGCCATACTTTTAGCTGAAAATATGTATGTTATTGTGCGATGCACATATTTTTTCTCAAAAACGGTAAGTCTGGCGTGGTTTTGACCATAACAAGATTTGTAGAGGCATTCATTACGAACATTTTAAACCAAAAATCTTAATTCTAGGCCTACTAGTTTCCGAGAAAATGAAAATAAACCAAATTATGCCATACTTTTAGCTGAAAATATGTATGTTATTGTGCGATGCACATATTTTTTCTCAAAAACGGTAAGTCTGACGTGGTTTTGACCATAACAAGATTTGTAGAGGCATTCATTACGAACATTTTAAACCAAAAATCTTAATTCTAGGCCTACTAGTTTCCGAGAAAATGAAAATAAACCAAATTATGCCATACTTTTAGCTGAAAATATGTAAAAATATGTATGTTATTGTGCGATGCACATATTTTTTCTCAAAAACGGTAAGTCTGGCGTGGTTTTGACCATAACAAGATTTGTAGAGGCATTCATTACGAACATTTTAAACCAAAAATCTTAATTCTAGGCCTACTAGTTTCCGAGAAAATGAAAATAAACCAAATTATGCCATACTTTTAGCTGAAAATATGTAAAAATATGTATGTTATTGTGCGTTGCACATATTTTTTCTCAAAAACGGTAAGTCTGGCGTGGTTTTGACCATAACAAGATTTGTAGAGGCATTCATTACGAACATTTTAAACCAAAAATCTTAATTCTAGGCCTACTAGTTTCCGAGAAAATGAAAATAAACCAAATTATGCCATACTTTTAGCTGAAAATATGTATGTTATTGTGCGATGCACATATTTTTTCTCAAAAACGGTAAGTCTGACGTGGTTTTGACCATAACAAGATTTGTAGAGGCATTCATTACGAACATTTTAAACCAAAAATCTTAATTCTAGGCCTACTAGTTTCCGAGAAAATGAAAATAAACCAAATTATGCCATACTTTTAGCTGAAAATATGTATGTTATTGTGCGATGCACATATTTTTTCTCAAAAACGGTAAGTCTGGCGTGGTTTTGACCATAACAAGATTTGTAGAGGCATTCATTACGAACATTTTAAACCAAAAATCTTAATTCTAGGCCTACTAGTTTCCGAGAAAATGAAAATAAACCAAATTATGCCATACTTTTAGCTGAAAATATGTATGTTATTGTGCGATGCACATATTTTTTCTCAAAAACGGTAAGTCTGGCGTGGTTTTGACCATAACAAGATTTGTAGAGGCATTCATTACGAACATTTTAAACCAAAAATCTTAATTCTAGGCCTACTAGTTTCCGAGAAAATGAAAATAAACCAAATTATGCCATACTTTTAGCTGAAAATATGTATGTTATTGTGCGATGCACATATTTTTTCTCAAAAACGGTAAGTCTGGCGTGGTTTTGACCATAACAAGATTTGTAGAGGCATTCATTACGAACATTTTAAACCAAAAATCTTAATTCTAGGCCTACTAGTTTCCGAGAAAATGAAAATAAACCAAATTATGCCATACTTTTAGCTGAAAATATGTATGTTATTGTGCGATGCACATATTTTTTCTCAAAAACGGTAAGTCTGACGTGGTTTTGACCATAACAAGATTTGTAGAGGCATTCATTACGAACATTTTAAACCAAAAATCTTAATTCTAGGCCTACTAGTTTCCGAGAAAATGAAAATAAACCAAATTATGCCATACTTTTAGCTGAAAATATGTATGTTATTGTGCGATGCACATATTTTTTCTCAAAAACGGTAAGTCTGGCGTGGTTTTGACCATAACAAGATTTGTAGAGGCATTCATTACGAACATTTTAAACCAAAAATCTTAATTCTAGGCCTACTAGTTTCCGAGAAAATGAAAATAAACCAAATTATGCCATACTTTTAGCTGAAAATATGTATGTTATTGTGCGATGCACATATTTTTTCTCAAAAACGGTAAGTCTGACGTGGTTTTGACCATAACAAGATTTGTAGAGGCATTCATTACGAACATTTTAAACCAAAAATCTTAATTCTAGGCCTACTAGTTTCCGAGAAAATGAAAATAAACCAAATTATGCCATACTTTTAGCTGAAAATATGTATGTTATTGTGCGATGCACATATTTTTTCTCAAAAACGGTAAGTCTGGCGTGGTTTTGACCATAACAAGATTTGTAGAGGCATTCATTACGAACATTTTAAACCAAAAATCTTAATTCTAGGCCTACTAGTTTCCGAGAAAATGAAAATAAACCAAATTATGCCATACTTTTAGCTGAAAATATGTATGTTATTGTGCGATGCACATATTTTTTCTCAAAAACGGTAAGTCTGGCGTGGTTTTGACCATAACAAGATTTGTAGAGGCATTCATTACGAACATTTTAAACCAAAAATCTTAATTCTAGGCCTACTAGTTTCCGAGAAAATGAAAATAAACCAAATTATGCCATACTTTTAGCTGAAAATATGTATGTTATTGTGCGATGCACATATTTTTTCTCAAAAACGGTAAGTCTGGCGTGGTTTTGACCATAACAAGATTTGTAGAGGCATTCATTACGAACATTTTAAACCAAAAATCTTAATTCTAGGCCTACTAGTTTCCGAGAAAATGAAAATAAACCAAATTATGCCATACTTTTAGCTGAAAATATGTATGTTATTGTGCGATGCACATATTTTTTCTCAAAAACGGTAAGTCTGGCGTGGTTTTGACCATAACAAGATTTGTAGAGGCATTCATTACGAACATTTTAAACCAAAAATCTTAATTCTAGGCCTACTAGTTTCCGAGAAAATGAAAATAAACCAAATTATGCCATACTTTTAGCTGAAAATATGTAAAAATATGTATGTTATTGTGCGTTGCACATATTTTTTCTCAAAAACGGTAAGTCTGGCGTGGTTTTGACCATAACAAGATTTGTAGAGGCATTCATTACGAACATTTTAAACCAAAAATCTTAATTCTAGGCCTACTAGTTTCCGAGAAAATGAAAATAAACCAAATTATGCCATACTTTTAGCTGAAAATATGTATGTTATTGTGCGATGCACATATTTTTTCTCAAAAACGGTAAGTCTGGCGTGGTTTTGACCATAACAAGATTTGTAGAGGCATTCATTACGAACATTTTAAACCAAAAATCTTAATTCTAGGCCTACTAGTTTCCGAGAAAATGAAAATAAACCAAATTATGCCATACTTTTAGCTGAAAATATGTATGTTATTGTGCGATGCACATATTTTTTCTCAAAAACGGTAAGTCTGACGTGGTTTTGACCATAACAAGATTTGTAGAGGCATTCATTACGAACATTTTAAACCAAAAATCTTAATTCTAGGCCTACTAGTTTCCGAGAAAATGAAAATAAACCAAATTATGCCATACTTTTAGCTGAAAATATGTAAAAATATGTATGTTATTGTGCGATGCACATATTTTTTCTCAAAAACGGTAAGTCTGGCGTGGTTTTGACCATAACAAGATTTGTAGAGGCATTCATTACGAACATTTTAAACCAAAAATCTTAATTCTAGGCCTACTAGTTTCCGAGAAAATGAAAATAAACCAAATTATGCCATACTTTTAGCTGAAAATATGTAAAAATATGTATGTTATTGTGCGTTGCACATATTTTTTCTCAAAAAACGGTAAGTCTGGCGTGGTTTTGACCATAACAAGATTTGTAGAGGCATTCATTACGAACATTTTAAACCAAAAATCTTAATTCTAGGCCTACTAGTTTCCGAGAAAATGAAAATAAACCAAATTATGCCATACTTTTAGCTGAAAATATGTATGTTATTGTGCGATGCACATATTTTTTCTCAAAAACGGTAAGTCTGACGTGGTTTTGACCATAACAAGATTTGTAGAGGCATTCATTACGAACATTTTAAACCAAAAATCTTAATTCTAGGCCTACTAGTTTCCGAGAAAATGAAAATAAACCAAATTATGCCATACTTTTAGCTGAAAATATGTATGTTATTGTGCGATGCACATATTTTTTCTCAAAAACGGTAAGTCTGGCGTGGTTTTGACCATAACAAGATTTGTAGAGGCATTCATTACGAACATTTTAAACCAAAAATCTTAATTCTAGGCCTACTAGTTTCCGAGAAAATGAAAATAAACCAAATTATGCCATACTTTTAGCTGAAAATATGTATGTTATTGTGCGATGCACATATTTTTTCTCAAAAACGGTAAGTCTGGCGTGGTTTTGACCATAACAAGATTTGTAGAGGCATTCATTACGAACATTTTAAACCAAAAATCTTAATTCTAGGCCTACTAGTTTCCGAGAAAATGAAAATAAACCAAATTATGCCATACTTTTAGCTGAAAATATGTATGTTATTGTGCGATGCACATATTTTTTCTCAAAAACGGTAAGTCTGGCGTGGTTTTGACCATAACAAGATTTGTAGAGGCATTCATTACGAACATTTTAAACCAAAAATCTTAATTCTAGGCCTACTAGTTTCCGAGAAAATGAAAATAAACCAAATTATGCCATACTTTTAGCTGAAAATATGTATGTTATTGTGCGATGCACATATTTTTTCTCAAAAACGGTAAGTCTGACGTGGTTTTGACCATAACAAGATTTGTAGAGGCATTCATTACGAACATTTTAAACCAAAAATCTTAATTCTAGGCCTACTAGTTTCCGAGAAAATGAAAATAAACCAAATTATGCCATACTTTTAGCTGAAAATATGTAAAAATATGTATGTTATTGTGCGATGCACATATTTTTTCTCAAAAACGGTAAGTCTGGCGTGGTTTTGACCATAACAAGATTTGTAGAGGCATTCATTACGAACATTTTAAACCAAAAATCTTAATTCTAGGCCTACTAGTTTCCGAGAAAATGAAAATAAACCAAATTATGCCATACTTTTAGCTGAAAATATGTATGTTATTGTGCGATGCACATATTTTTTCTCAAAAACGGTAAGTCTGGCGTGGTTTTGACCATAACAAGATTTGTAGAGGCATTCATTACGAACATTTTAAACCAAAAATCTTAATTCTAGGCCTACTAGTTTCCGAGAAAATGAAAATAAACCAAATTATGCCATACTTTTAGCTGAAAATATGTAAAAATATGTATGTTATTGTGCGTTGCACATATTTTTTCTCAAAAACGGTAAGTCTGGCGTGGTTTTGACTATAACAAGATTTGTAGAGGCATTCATTACGAACATTTTAAACCAAAAATCTTAATTCTAGGCCTACTAGTTTCCGAGAAAATGAAAATAAACCAAATTATGCCATACTTTTAGCTGAAAATATGTAAAAATATGTATGTTATTGTGCGTTGCACATATTTTTTCTCAAAAACGGTAAGTCTGGCGTGGTTTTGACCATAACAAGATTTGTAGAGGCATTCATTACGAACATTTTAAACCAAAAATCTTAATTCTAGGCCTACTAGTTTCCGAGAAAATGAAAATAAACCAAATTATGCCATACTTTTAGCTGAAAATATGTATGTTATTGTGCGATGCACATATTTTTTCTCAAAAACGGTAAGTCTGGCGTGGTTTTGACCATAACAAGATTTGTAGAGGCATTCATTACGAACATTTTAAACCAAAAAATCTTAATTCTAGGCCTACTAGTTTCCGAGAAAATGAAAATAAACCAAATTATGCCATACTTTTAGCTGAAAATATGTATGTTATTGTGCGATGCACATATTTTTTCTCAAAAACGGTAAGTCTGGCGTGGTTTTGACCATAACAAGATTTGTAGAGGCATTCATTACGAACATTTTAAACCAAAAATCTTAATTCTAGGCCTACTAGTTTCCGAGAAAATGAAAATAAACCAAATTATGCCATACTTTTAGCTGAAAATATGTATGTTATTGTGCGATGCACATATTTTTTCTCAAAAACGGTAAGTCTGACGTGGTTTTGACCATAACAAGATTTGTAGAGGCATTCATTGCGAACATTTTAAACCAAAAATCTTAATTCTAGGCCTACTAGTTTCCGAGAAAATGAAAATAAACCAAATTATGCCATACTTTTAGCTGAAAATATGTATGTTATTGTGCGATGCACATATTTTTTCTCAAAAACGGTAAGTCTGGCGTGGTTTTGACCATAACAAGATTTGTAGAGGCATTCATTACGAACATTTTAAACCAAAAATCTTAATTCTAGGCCTACTAGTTTCCGAGAAAATGAAAATAAACCAAATTATGCCATACTTTTAGCTGAAAATATGTATGTTATTGTGCGATGCACATATTTTTTCTCAAAAACGGTAAGTCTGACGTGGTTTTGACCATAACAAGATTTGTAGAGGCATTCATTACGAACATTTTTAACCAAAAATCTTAATTCTAGGCCTACTAGTTTCCGAGAAAATGAAAATAAACCAAATTATGCCATACTTTTAGCTGAAAATATGTAAAATTATGTATGTTATTGTGCGATGCACATATTTTTTCTCAAAAACGGTAAGTCTGGCGTGGTTTTGACCATAACAAGATTTGTAGAGGCATTCATTACGAACATTTTAAACCAAAAATCTTAATTCTAGGCCTACTAGTTTCCGAGAAAATGAAAATAAACCAAATTATGCCATACTTTTAGCTGAAAATATGTATGTTATTGTGCGATGCACATATTTTTTCTCAAAAACGGTAAGTCTGGCGTGGTTTTGACCATAACAAGATTTGTAGAGGCATTCATTACGAACATTTTAAACCAAAAATCTTAATTCTAGGCCTACTAGTTTCCGAGAAAATGAAAATAAACCAAATTATGCCATACTTTTAGCTGAAAATATGTATGTTATTGTGCGATGCACATATTTTTTCTCAAAAACGGTAAGTCTGGCGTGGTTTTGACCATAACAAGATTTGTAGAGGCATTCATTACGAACATTTTAAACCAAAAATCTTAATTCTAGGCCTACTAGTTTCCGAGAAAATGAAAATAAACCAAATTATGCCATACTTTTAGCTGAAAATATGTATGTTATTGTGCGATGCACATATTTTTTCTCAAAAACGGTAAGTCTGGCGTGGTTTTGACCATAACAAGATTTGTAGAGGCATTCATTACGAACATTTTAAACCAAAAATCTTAATTCTAGGCCTACTAGTTTCCGAGAAAATGAAAATAAACCAAATTATGCCATACTTTTAGCTGAAAATATGTAAAAATATGTATGTTATTGTGCGTTGCACATATTTTTTCTCAAAAACGGTAAGTCTGGCGTGGTTTTGACCATAACAAGATTTGTAGAGGCATTCATTACGAACATTTTAAACCAAAAATCTTAATTCTAGGCCTACTAGTTTCCGAGAAAATGAAAATAAACCAAATTATGCCATACTTTTAGCTGAAAATATGTATGTTATTGTGCGATGCACATATTTTTTCTCAAAAACGGTAAGTCTGGCGTGGTTTTGACCATAACAAGATTTGTAGAGGCATTCATTACGAACATTTTAAACCAAAAATCTTAATTCTAGGCCTACTAGTTTCCGAGAAAATGAAAATAAACCAAATTATGCCATACTTTTAGCTGAAAATATGTATGTTATTGTGCGATGCACATATTTTTTTTTAAAAACGGTAAGTCTGGCGTGGTTTTTGACCATAACAAGATTTGTAGAGGCATTCATTACGAACATTTTAAACCAAAAATCTTAATTCTAGGCCTACTAGTTTCCGAGAAAATGAAAATAAACCAAATTATGCCATACTTTTAGCTGAAAATATGTATGTTATTGTGCGATGCACATATTTTTTCTCAAAAACGGTAAGTCTGGCGTGGTTT
>CAKNEX010000061.1:0-67816 GCA_930367185.1 Myathropa florea | reverse complement strand
ATGTTTGTGCGTTGCCACATATTTTTTCTCAAAAACGGTAAGTCTGGCGTGGTTTTGACCATAACAAGATTGTAGAGCATTCATTACGAACATTTTTAAACCAAAAATCTTAATTCTAGGCCTACTAGTTTCCGAGAAAATGAAAATAAACCAAATTATGCAACTTTTAGCTGAAATATGTATGTTATTGTGCGATGCACATATTTTTTTCTCAAAAACGGTAAGTCTGGCGTGGTTTTGACCATAACAAGATTGTAGAGGCATTCATTACGAACATTTTAAACCAAAATCTTAATTCTAGGCCTACTAGTTTCCGAGAAAATGAAAATAAACCAAATTATGCCATACTTTTAGCTGAAATAAGTAAAATATGTATGTTATTGTGCGTTGCACATATTTTTTCTCAAAAACGGTAAGTCTGGCGTGGTTTTGACCATAACAAGATTTGTAGAGGCATTCATTACGAACATTTTAAACCAAAAATCTTAATTCTAGGCCTACTAGTTTCCGAGAAAATGAAATAAACCAAATTATGCCATACTTTTAGCTGAAAATATGTATGTTATTGTGCGATGCACATATTTTTTCTCAAAAACGGTAAGTCTGGCGTGGTTTTGACCATAACAAGATTTGTAGAGGCATTCATTACGAACATTTTAAACCAAAAATCTTAATTCTAGGCCTACTAGTTTCCGAGAAAATGAAAATAAACCAAATTATGCCATACTTTTAGCTGAAAATATGTATGTTTATTGTGCGATGCACATATTTTTTCTCAAAAACGGTAAGTCTGGCGTGGTTTTGACCATAACAAGATTTGTAGAGGCATTCATTACGAACATTTTAAACCAAAAATCTTAATTCTAGGCCTACTAGTTTCCGAGAAAATGAAAATAAACCAAATTATGCCATACTTTTAGCTGAAAATATGTAAAAATATGTATGTTATTGTGCGTTGCACATATTTTTTCTCAAAAACGGTAAGTCCTGGCGTGGTTTTGACCATAACAAGATTTGTAGAGGCATTCATTACGAACATTTTAAACCAAAAATCTTAATTCTAGGCCTACTAGTTTCCGAGAAAATGAAAATAAACCAAATTATGCCATACTTTTAGCTGAAAATATGTATGTTATTGTGCGATGCACATATTTTTTCTCAAAAACGGTAAGTCTGGCGTGGTTTTGACCATAAACAAGATTTGTAGAGGCATTCATTACAAACATTTTAAACCAAAAATCTTAATTCTAGGCCTACTAGTTTCCGAGAAAATGAAAATAACCAAATTATGCCAATACTTTTAGCTGAAAATATGTATGTTATTGTGCGATGCACATATTTTTTCTCAAAAACGGTAAGTCTGGCGTGGTTTGACCATAACAAGATTTGTAGAGGCATTCATTACGAACATTTTAAACCAAAAATCTTAATTCTAGGCCTACTAGTTTCCGAGAAAATGAAAATAAACCAAATTATGCCATACTTTTAGCTGAAAATATGTATGTTATTGTGCGATGCACATATTTTTTCTCAAAAACGGTAAGTCTGGCGTGGTTTTTGACCATAACAAGATTTGTAGAGGCATTCATTACGAACATTTTTAAACCAAAAATCTTAATTCTAGGCCTACTAGTTTCCGAGAAAAATGAAAATAAACCAAATTATGCCATACTTTTAGCTGAAAATATGTATGTTATTGTGCGATGCACATATTTTTTCTCAAAAACGGTAAGTCTGGCGTGGTTTTGACCATAACAAGATTTGTAGAGGCATTCATTACGAACATTTTAAACCAAAAATCTTAATTCTAGGCCTACTAGTTTCCGAGAAAATGAAAATAAACCAAATTATGCCATACTTTTAGCTGAAAATATGTATGTTATTGTGCGATGCACATATTTTTTCTCAAAAACGGTAAGTCTGGCGTGGTTTTGACCATAACAAGATTTGTAGAGGCATTCATTACGAACATTTTAAACCAAAAATCTTAATTCTAGGCCTACTAGTTTCCGAGAAAATGAAAATAAACCAAATTATGCCATACTTTTAGCTGAAAATATGTATGTTATTGTGCGATGCACATATTTTTCTCAAAAACGGTAAGTCTTGGCGTGGTTTTGACCATAACAAGATTTGTAGAGGCATTCATTACGAACATTTTAAACCAAAAATCTTAATTCTAGGCCTACTAGTTTCCGAGAAAATGAAATAAACCAAATTATGCCATACTTTAGCTGAAAATATGTATGTTATTGTGCGATGCACATATTTTTTCTCAAAAACGGTAAGTCTGGCGTGGTTTTGACCATAACAAGATTTGTAGAGGCATTCATTACGAACATTTTAAACCAAAAATCTTAATTCTAGGCCTACTAGTTTCCGAGAAAATGAAAATAAACCAAATTATGCCATACTTTTAGCTGAAAATATGTATGTTATTGTGCGATGCACATATTTTTTCTCAAAAACGGTAAGTCTGGCGTGGTTTTGACCATAACAAGATTTGTAGAGGCATTCATTACGAACATTTTAAACCAAAAATCTTAATTCTAGGCCTACTAGTTTCCGAGAAAATGAAAATAAACCAAATTATGCCATACTTTTAGCTGAAAATATGTATGTTATTGTGCGATGCACATATTTTTTCTCAAAAACGGTAAGTCTGGCGTGGTTTTGACCATAACAAGATTTGTAGAGGCATTCATTACGAACATTTTAAACCAAAAATCTTAATTCTAGGCCTACTAGTTTCCGAGAAAATGAAAATAAACCAAATTATGCCATACTTTTAGCTGAAAATATGTATGTTATTGTGCGATGCACATATTTTTTCTCAAAAACGGTAAGTCTGGCGTGGTTTTGACCATAACAAGATTTGTAGAGGCATTCATTACGAACATTTTAAACCAAAAATCTTAATTCTAGGCCTACTAGTTTCCGAGAAAATGAAAATAAACCAAATTATGCCATACTTTTAGCTGAAAATATGTAAAAATATGTATGTTATTGTGCGTTGCACATATTTTTTCTCAAAAACGGTAAGTCTGGCGTGGTTTTGACCATAACAAGATTTGTAGAGGCATTCATTACGAACATTTTAAACCAAAAATCTTAATTCTAGGCCTACTAGTTTCCGAGAAAATGAAAATAAACCAAATTATGCCATACTTTTAGCTGAAAATATGTATGTTATTGTGCGATGCACATATTTTTTCTCAAAAACGGTAAGTCTGGCGTGGTTTTGACCATAACAAGATTTGTAGAGGCATTCATTACGAACATTTTAAACCAAAAATCTTAATTCTAGGCCTACTAGTTTCCGAGAAAATGAAAATAAACCAAATTATGCCATACTTTTAGCTGAAAATATGTAAAAATATGTATGTTATTGTGCGTTGCACATATTTTTTCTCAAAAACGGTAAGTCTGGCGTGGTTTTGACCATAACAAGATTTGTAGAGGCATTCATTACGAACATTTTGAACCAAAAATCTTAATTCTAGGCCTACTAGTTTCCGAGAAAATGAAAATAAACCAAATTATGCCATACTTTTAGCTGAAAATATGTATGTTATTGTGCGATGCACATATTTTTTCTCAAAAACGGTAAGTCTGGCGTGGTTTTGACCATAACAAGATTTGTAGAGGCATTCATTACGAACATTTTAAACCAAAAATCTTAATTCTAGGCCTACTAGTTTCCGAGAAAATGAAAATAAACCAAATTATGCCATACTTTTAGCTGAAAATATGTATGTTATTGTGCGATGCACATATTTTTTCTCAAAAACGGTAAGTCTGGCGTGGTTTTGACCATAACAAGATTTGTAGAGGCATTCATTACGAACATTTTAAACCAAAAATCTTAATTCTAGGCCTACTAGTTTCCGAGAAAATGAAAATAAACCAAATTATGCCATACTTTTAGCTGAAAATATGTATGTTATTGTGCGATGCACATATTTTTTCTCAAAAACGGTAAGTCTGGCGTGGTTTTGACCATAACAAGATTTGTAGAGGCATTCATTACGAACATTTTAAACCAAAAATCTTAATTCTAGGCCTACTAGTTTCCGAGAAAATGAAAATAAACCAAATTATGCCATACTTTTAGCTGAAAATATGTAAAAATATGTATGTTATTGTGCGTTGCACATATTTTTTCTCAAAAACGGTAAGTCTGGCGTGGTTTTGACCATAACAAGATTTGTAGAGGCATTCATTACGAACATTTTAAACCAAAAATCTTAATTCTAGGCCTACTAGTTTCCGAGAAAATGAAAATAAACCAAATTATGCCATACTTTTAGCTGAAAATATGTAAAAATATGTATGTTATTGTGCGATGCACATATTTTTTCTCAAAAACGGTAAGTCTGGCGTGGTTTTGACCATAACAAGATTTGTAGAGGCATTCATTACGAACATTTTAAACCAAAAATCTTAATTCTAGGCCTACTAGTTTCCGAGAAAATGAAAATAAACCAAATTATGCCATACTTTTAGCTGAAAATATGTATGTTATTGTGCGATGCACATATTTTTTCTCAAAAACGGTAAGTCTGGCGTGGTTTTGACCATAACAAGATTTGTAGAGGCATTCATTACGAACATTTTAAACCAAAAATCTTAATTCTAGGCCTACTAGTTTCCGAGAAAATGAAAATAAACCAAATTATGCCATACTTTTAGCTGAAAATATGTATGTTATTGTGCGATGCACATATTTTTTCTCAAAAACGGTAAGTCTGGCGTGGTTTTGACCATAACAAGATTTGTAGAGGCATTCATTACGAACATTTTAAACCAAAAATCTTAATTCTAGGCCTACTAGTTTCCGAGAAAATGAAAATAAACCAAATTATGCCATACTTTTAGCTGAAAATATGTAAAAATATGTATGTTATTGTGCGTTGCACATATTTTTTCTCAAAAACGGTAAGTCTGGCGTGGTTTTGACCATAACAAGATTTGTAGAGGCATTCATTACGAACATTTTAAACCAAAAATCTTAATTCTAGGCCTACTAGTTTCCGAGAAAATGAAAATAAACCAAATTATGCCATACTTTTAGCTGAAAATATGTATGTTATTGTGCGATGCACATATTTTTTCTCAAAAACGGTAAGTCTGGCGTGGTTTTGACCATAACAAGATTTGTAGAGGCATTCATTACGAACATTTTAAACCAAAAATCTTAATTCTAGGCCTACTAGTTTCCGAGAAAATGAAAATAAACCAAATTATGCCATACTTTTAGCTGAAAATATGTATGTTATTGTGCGATGCACATATTTTTTCTCAAAAACGGTAAGTCTGGCGTGGTTTTGACCATAACAAGATTTGTAGAGGCATTCATTACGAACATTTTAAACCAAAAATCTTAATTCTAGGCCTACTAGTTTCCGAGAAAATGAAAATAAACCAAATTATGCCATACTTTTAGCTGAAAATATGTAAAAATATGTATGTTATTGTGCGTTGCACATATTTTTTCTCAAAAACGGTAAGTCTGGCGTGGTTTTGACCATAACAAGATTTGTAGAGGCATTCATTACGAACATTTTAAACCAAAAATCTTAATTCTAGGCCTACTAGTTTCCGAGAAAATGAAAATAAACCAAATTATGCCATACTTTTAGCTGAAAATATGTATGTTATTGTGCGATGCACATATTTTTTCTCAAAAACGGTAAGTCTGGCGTGGTTTTGACCATAACAAGATTTGTAGAGGCATTCATTACGAACATTTTAAACCAAAAATCTTAATTCTAGGCCTACTAGTTTCCGAGAAAATGAAAATAAACCAAATTATGACATACTTTTAGCTGAAAATATGTATGTTATTGTGCGATGCACATATTTTTTCTCAAAAACGGTAAGTCTGGCGTGGTTTTGACCATAACAAGATTTGTAGAGGCATTCATTACGAACATTTTAAACCAAAAATCTTAATTCTAGGCCTACTAGTTTCCGAGAAAATGAAAATAAACCAAATTATGCCATACTTTTAGCTGAAAATATGTATGTTATTGTGCGATGCACATATTTTTTCTCAAAAACGGTAAGTCTGGCGTGGTTTTGACCATAACAAGATTTGTAGAGGCATTCATTACGAACATTTTAAACCAAAAATCTTAATTCTAGGCCTACTAGTTTCCGAGAAAATGAAAATAAACCAAATTATGCCATACTTTTAGCTGAAAATATGTATGTTATTGTGCGATGCACATATTTTTTCTCAAAAACGGTAAGTCTGGCGTGGTTTTGACCATAACAAGATTTGTAGAGGCATTCATTACGAACATTTTAAACCAAAAATCTTAATTCTAGGCCTACTAGTTTCCGAGAAAATGAAAATAAACCAAATTATGCCATACTTTTAGCTGAAAATATGTATGTTATTGTGCGATGCACATATTTTTTCTCAAAAACGGTAAGTCTGGCGTGGTTTTGACCATAACAAGATTTGTAGAGGCATTCATTACGAACATTTTAAACCAAAAATCTTAATTCTAGGCCTACTAGTTTCCGAGAAAATGAAAATAAACCAAATTATGCCATACTTTTAGCTGAAAATATGTAAAAATATGTATGCTATTGTGCGTTGCACATATTTTTTCTCAAAAACGGTAAGTCTGGCGTGGTTTTGACCATAACAAGATTTGTAGAGGCATTCATTACGAACATTTTAAACCAAAAATCTTAATTCTAGGCCTACTAGTTTCCGAGAAAATGAAAATAAACCAAATTATGCCATACTTTTAGCTGAAAATATGTAAAAATATGTATGTTATTGTGCGTTGCACATATTTTTTCTCAAAAACGGTAAGTCTGGCGTGGTTTTGACCATAACAAGATTTGTAGAGGCATTCATTACGAACATTTTAAACCAAAAATCTTAATTCTAGGCCTACTAGTTTCCGAGAAAATAAAAATAAACCAAATTATGCCATACTTTTAGCTGAAAATATGTATGTTATTGTGCGATGCACATATTTTTTCTCAAAAACGGTAAGTCTGGCGTGGTTTTGACCATAACAAGATTTGTAGAGGCATTCATTACGAACATTTTAAACCAAAAATCTTAATTCTAGGCCTACTAGTTTCCGAGAAAATGAAAATAAACCAAATTATGCCATACTTTTAGCTGAAAATATGTATGTTATTGTGCGATGCACATATTTTTTCTCAAAAACGGTAAGTCTGGCGTGGTTTTGACCATAACAAGATTTGTAGAGGCATTCATTACGAACATTTTAAACCAAAAATCTTAATTCTAGGCCTACTAGTTTCCGAGAAAATGAAAATAAACCAAATTATGCCATACTTTTAGCTGAAAATATGTAAAAATATGTATGTTATTGTGCGATGCACATATTTTTTCTCAAAAACGGTAAGTCTGGCGTGGTTTTGACCATAACAAGATTTGTAGAGGCATTCATTACGAACATTTTAAACCAAAAATCTTAATTCTAGGCCTACTAGTTTCCGAGAAAATGAAAATAAACCAAATTATGCCATACTTTTAGCTGAAAATATGTATGTTATTGTGCGATGCACATATTTTTTCTCAAAAACGGTAAGTCTGGCGTGGTTTTGACCATAACAAGATTTGTAGAGGCATTCATTACGAACATTTTAAACCAAAAATCTTAATTCTAGGCCTACTAGTTTCCGAGAAAATGAAAATAAACCAAATTATGCCATACTTTTAGCTGAAAATATGTATGTTATTGTGCGATGCACATATTTTTTCTCAAAAACGGTAAGTCTGGCGTGGTTTTGACCATAACAAGATTTGTAGAGGCATTCATTACGAACATTTTAAACCAAAAATCTTAATTCTAGGCCTACTAGTTTCCGAGAAAATGAAAATAAACCAAATTATGCCATACTTTTAGCTGAAAATATGTATGTTATTGTGCGATGCACATATTTTTTCTCAAAAACGGTAAGTCTGGCGTGGTTTTGACCATAACAAGATTTGTAGAGGCATTCATTACGAACATTTTAAACCAAAAATCTTAATTCTAGGCCTACTAGTTTCCGAGAAAATGAAAATAAACCAAATTATGCCATACTTTTAGCTGAAAATATGTAAAAATATGTATGTTATTGTGCGTTGCACATATTTTTTCTCAAAAACGGTAAGTCTGGCGTGGTTTAGACCATAACAAGATTTGTAGAGGCATTCATTACGAACATTTTAAACCAAAAAGCTTAATTCTAGGCCTACTAGTTTCCGAGAAAATGAAAATAAACCAAATTATGCCATACTTTTAGCTGAAAATATGTATGTTATTGTGCGATGCACATATTTTTTCTCAAAAACGGTAAGTCTGGCGTGGTTTTGACCATAACAAGATTTGTAGAGGCATTCATTACGAACATTTTAAACCAAAAATCTTAATTCTAGGCCTACTAGTTTCCGAGAAAATGAAAATAAACCAAATTATGCCATACTTTTAGCTGAAAATATGTATGTTATTGTGCGATGCACATATTTTTTCTCAAAAACGGTAAGTCTGGCGTGGTTTTGACCATAACAAGATTTGTAGAGGCATTCATTACGAACATTTTAAACCAAAAATCTTAATTCTAGGCCTACTAGTTTCCGAGAAAATGAAAATAAACCAAATTATGCCATACTTTTAGCTGAAAATATGTAAAAATATGTATGTTATTGTGCGTTGCACATATTTTTTTCTCAAAAACGGTAAGTCTGGCGTGGTTTTGACCATAACAAGATTTGTAGAGGCATTCATTACGAACATTTTAAACCAAAAATCTTAATTCTAGGCCTACTAGTTTCCGAGAAAATGAAAATAAACCAAATTATGCCATACTTTTAGCTGAAAATATGTAAAAATATGTATGTTATTGTGCGATGCACATATTTTTTCTCAAAAACGGTAAGTCTGGCGTGGTTTTGACCATAACAAGATTTGTAGAGGCATTCATTACGAACATTTTAAACCAAAAATCTTAATTCTAGGCCTACTAGTTTCCGAGAAAATGAAAATAAACCAAATTATGCCATACTTTTAGCTGAAAATATGTAAAAATATGTATGTTATTGTGCGTTGCACATATTTTTTCTCAAAAACGGTAAGTCTGGCGTGGTTTTGACCATAACAAGATTTGTAGAGGCATTCATTACGAACATTTTAAACCAAAAATCTTAATTCTAGGCCTACTAGTTTCCGAGAAAATGAAAATAAACCAAATTATGCCATACTTTTAGCTGAAAATATGTATGTTATTGTGCGATGCACATATTTTTTCTCAAAAACGGTAAGTCTGGCGTGGTTTTGACCATAACAAGATTTGTAGAGGCATTCATTACGAACATTTTAAACCAAAAATCTTAATTCTAGGCCTACTAGTTTCCGAGAAAATGAAAATAAACCAAATTATGCCATACTTTTAGCTGAAAATATGTAAAAATATGTATGTTATTGTGCGTTGCACATATTTTTTCTCAAAAACGGTAAGTCTGGCGTGGTTTTGACCATAACAAGATTTGTAGAGGCATTCATTACGAACATTTTAAACCAAAAATCTTAATTCTAGGCCTACTAGTTTCCGAGAAAATGAAAATAAACCAAATTATGCCATACTTTTAGCTGAAAATATGTAAAAATATGTATGTTATTGTGCGATGCACATATTTTTTCTCAAAAACGGTAAGTCTGGCGTGGTTTTGACCATAACAAGATTTGTAGAGGCATTCATTACGAACATTTTAAACCAAAAATCTTAATTCTAGGCCTACTAGTTTCCGAGAAAATGAAAATAAACCAAATTATGCCATACTTTTAGCTGAAAATATGTAAAAATATGTATGTTATTGTGCGTTGCACATATTTTTTCTCAAAAACGGTAAGTCTGGCGTGGTTTTGACCATAACAAGATTTGTAGAGGCATTCATTACGAACATTTTAAACCAAAAATCTTAATTCTAGGCCTACTAGTTTCCGAGAAAATGAAAATAAACCAAATTATGCCATACTTTTAGCTGAAAATATGTATGTTATTGTGCGATGCACATATTTTTTCTCAAAAACGGTAAGTCTGGCGTGGTTTTGACCATAACAAGATTTGTAGAGGCATTCATTACGAACATTCTAAACCAAAAATCTTAATTCTAGGCCTACTAGTTTCCGAGAAAATGAAAATAAACCAAATTATGCCATACTTTTAGCTGAAAATATGTAAAAATATGTATGTTATTGTGCGTTGCACATATTTTTTCTCAAAAACGGTAAGTCTGGCGTGGTTTTGACCATAACAAGATTTGTAGAGGCATTCATTACGAACATTTTAAACCAAAAATCTTAATTCTAGGCCTACTAGTTTCCGAGAAAATGAAAATAAACCAAATTATGCCATACTTTTAGCTGAAAATATGTATGTTATTGTGCGATGCACATATTTTTTCTCAAAAACGGTAAGTCTGGCGTGGTTTTGACCATAACAAGATTTGTAGAGGCATTCATTACGAACATTTTAAACCAAAAATCTTAATTCTAGGCCTACTAGTTTCCGAGAAAATGAAAATAAACCAAATTATGCCATACTTTTAGCTGAAAATATGTAAAAATATGTATGTTATTGTGCGTTGCACATATTTTTTCTCAAAAACGGTAAGTCTGGCGTGGTTTTGACCATAACAAGATTTGTAGAGGCATTCATTACGAACATTTTAAACCAAAAATCTTAATTCTAGGCCTACTAGTTTCCGAGAAAATGAAAATAAACCAAATTATGCCATACTTTTAGCTGAAAATATGTAAAAATATGTATGTTATTGTGCGATGCACATATTTTTTCTCAAAAACGGTAAGTCTGGCGTGGTTTTGACCATAACAAGATTTGTAGAGGCATTCATTACGAACATTTTAAACCAAAAATCTTAATTCTAGGCCTACTAGTTTCCGAGAAAATGAAAATAAACCAAATTATGCCATACTTTTAGCTGAAAATATGTAAAAATATGTATGTTATTGTGCGTTGCACATATTTTTTCTCAAAAACGGTAAGTCTGGCGTGGTTTTGACCATAACAAGATTTGTAGAGGCATTCATTACGAACATTTTAAACCAAAAATCTTAATTCTAGGCCTACTAGTTTCCGAGAAAATGAAAATAAACCAAATTATGCCATACTTTTAGCTGAAAATATGTATGTTATTGTGCGATGCACATATTTTTTCTCAAAAACGGTAAGTCTGGCGTGGTTTTGACCATAACAAGATTTGTAGAGGCATTCATTACGAACATTTTAAACCAAAAATCTTAATTCTAGGCCTACTAGTTTCCGAGAAAATGAAAATAAACCAAATTATGCCATACTTTTAGCTGAAAATATGTATGTTATTGTGCGATGCACATATTTTTTCTCAAAAACGGTAAGTCTGGCGTGGTTTTGACCATAACAAGATTTGTAGAGGCATTCATTACGAACATTTTAAACCAAAAATCTTAATTCTAGGCCTACTAGTTTCCGAGAAAATGAAAATAAACCAAATTATGCCATACTTTTAGCTGAAAATATGTAAAAATATGTATGTTATTGTGCGTTGCACATATTTTTTCTCAAAAACGGTAAGTCTGGCGTGGTTTTGACCATAACAAGATTTGTAGAGGCATTCATTACGAACATTTTAAACCAAAAATCTTAATTCTAGGCCTACTAGTTTCCGAGAAAATGAAAATAAACCAAATTATGCCATACTTTTAGCTGAAAATATGTATGTTATTGTGCGATGCACATATTTTTTCTCAAAAACGGTAAGTCTGGCGTGGTTTTGACCATAACAAGATTTGTAGAGGCATTCATTACAAACATTTTAAACCAAAAATCTTAATTCTAGGCCTACTAGTTTCCGAGAAAATGAAAATAAACCAAATTATGCCATACTTTTAGCTGAAAATATGTATGTTATTGTGCGATGCACATATTTTTTCTCAAAAACGGTAAGTCTGGCGTGGTTTTGACCATAACAAGATTTGTAGAGGCATTCATTACGAACATTTTAAACCAAAAATCTTAATTCTAGGCCTACTAGTTTCCGAGAAAATGAAAATAAACCAAATTATGCCATACTTTTAGCTGAAAATATGTATGTTATTGTGCGATGCACATATTTTTTCTCAAAAACGGTAAGTCTGGCGTGGTTTTGACCATAACAAGATTTGTAGAGGCATTCATTACGAACATTTTAAACCAAAAATCTTAATTCTAGGCCTACTAGTTTCCGAGAAAATGAAAATAAACCAAATTATGCCATACTTTTAGCTGAAAATATGTATGTTATTGTGCGATGCACATATTTTTTCTCAAAAACGGTAAGTCTGGCGTGGTTTTGACCATAACAAGATTTGTAGAGGCATTCATTACGAACATTTTAAACCAAAAATCTTAATTCTAGGCCTACTAGTTTCCGAGAAAATGAAAATAAACCAAATTATGCCATACTTTTAGCTGAAAATATGTATGTTATTGTGCGATGCACATATTTTTTCTCAAAAACGGTAAGTCTGGCGTGGTTTTGACCATAACAAGATTTGTAGAGGCATTCATTACGAACATTTTAAACCAAAAATCTTAATTCTAGGCCTACTAGTTTCCGAGAAAATGAAAATAAACCAAATTATGCCATACTTTTAGCTGAAAATATGTAAAAATATGTATGCTATTGTGCGTTGCACATATTTTTTCTCAAAAACGGTAAGTCTGGCGTGGTTTTGACCATAACAAGATTTGTAGAGGCATTCATTACGAACATTTTAAACCAAAAATCTTAATTCTAGGCCTACTAGTTTCCGAGAAAATAAAAATAAACCAAATTATGCCATACTTTTAGCTGAAAATATGTATGTTATTGTGCGATGCACATATTTTTTCTCAAAAACGGTAAGTCTGGCGTGGTTTTGACCATAACAAGATTTGTAGAGGCATTCATTACGAACATTTTAAACCAAAAATCTTAATTCTAGGCCTACTAGTTTCCGAGAAAATGAAAATAAACCAAATTATGCCATACTTTTAGCTGAAAATATGTATGTTATTGTGCGATGCACATATTTTTTCTCAAAAACGGTAAGTCTGGCGTGGTTTTGACCATAACAAGATTTGTAGAGGCATTCATTACGAACATTTTAAACCAAAAATCTTAATTCTAGGCCTACTAGTTTCCGAGAAAATGAAAATAAACCAAATTATGCCATACTTTTAGCTGAAAATATGTATGTTATTGTGCGATGCACATATTTTTTCTCAAAAACGGTAAGTCTGGCGTGGTTTTGACCATAACAAGATTTGTAGAGGCATTCATTACGAACATTTTAAACCAAAAATCTTAATTCTAGGCCTACTAGTTTCCGAGAAAATGAAAATAAACCAAATTATGCCATACTTTTAGCTGAAAATATGTATGTTATTGTGCGTTGCACATATTTTTTCTCAAAAACGGTAAGTCTGGCGTGGTTTTGACCATAACAAGATTTGTAGAGGCATTCATTACGAACATTTTAAACCAAAAAGCTTAATTCTAGGCCTACTAGTTTCCGAGAAAATGAAAATAAACCAAATTATGCCATACTTTTAGCTGAAAATATGTATGTTATTGTGCGATGCACATATTTTTTCTCAAAAACGGTAAGTCTGGCGTGGTTTTGACCATAACAAGATTTGTAGAGGCATTCATTACGAACATTTTAAACCAAAAATCTTAATTCTAGGCCTACTAGTTTCCGAGAAAATGAAAATAAACCAAATTATGCCATACTTTTAGCTGAAAATATGTATGTTATTGTGCGATGCACATATTTTTTCTCAAAAACGGTAAGTCTGGCGTGGTTTTGACCATAACAAGATTTGTAGAGGCATTCATTACGAACATTTTAAACCAAAAATCTTAATTCTAGGCCTACTAGTTTCCGAGAAAATGAAAATAAACCAAATTATGCCATACTTTTAGCTGAAAATATGTATGTTATTGTGCGATGCACATATTTTTTCTCAAAAACGGTAAGTCTGGCGTGGTTTTGACCATAACAAGATTTGTAGAGGCATTCATTACGAACATTTTAAACCAAAAATCTTAATTCTAGGCCTACTAGTTTCCGAGAAAATGAAAATAAACCAAATTATGCCATACTTTTAGCTGAAAATATGTATGTTATTGTGCGATGCACATATTTTTTCTCAAAAACGGTAAGTCTGGCGTGGTTTTGACCATAACAAGATTTGTAGAGGCATTCATTACGAACATTTTAAACCAAAAATCTTAATTCTAGGCCTACTAGTTTCCGAGAAAATGAAAATAAACCAAATTATGCCATACTTTTAGCTGAAAATATGTATGTTATTGTGCGATGCACATATTTTTTCTCAAAAACGGTAAGTCTGGCGTGGTTTTGACCATAACAAGATTTGTAGAGGCATTCATTACGAACATTTTAAACCAAAAATCTTAATTCTAGGCCTACTAGTTTCCGAGAAAATGAAAATAAACCAAATTATGCCATACTTTTAGCTGAAAATATGTAAAAATATGTATGCTATTGTGCGTTGCACATATTTTTTCTCAAAAACGGTAAGTCTGGCGTGGTTTTGACCATAACAAGATTTGTAGAGGCATTCATTACGAACATTTTAAACCAAAAATCTTAATTCTAGGCCTACTAGTTTCCGAGAAAATGAAAATAAACCAAATTATGCCATACTTTTAGCTGAAAATATGTAAAAATATGTATGTTATTGTGCGTTGCACATATTTTTTCTCAAAAACGGTAAGTCTGGCGTGGTTTTGACCATAACAAGATTTGTAGAGGCATTCATTACGAACATTTTAAACCAAAAATCTTAATTCTAGGCCTACTAGTTTCCGAGAAAATAAAAATAAACCAAATTATGCCATACTTTTAGCTGAAAATATGTATGTTATTGTGCGATGCACATATTTTTTCTCAAAAACGGTAAGTCTGGCGTGGTTTTGACCATAACAAGATTTGTAGAGGCATTCATTACGAACATTTTAAACCAAAAATCTTAATTCTAGGCCTACTAGTTTCCGAGAAAATGAAAATAAACCAAATTATGCCATACTTTTAGCTGAAAATATGTATGTTATTGTGCGATGCACATATTTTTTCTCAAAAACGGTAAGTCTGGCGTGGTTTTGACCATAACAAGATTTGTAGAGGCATTCATTACGAACATTTTAAACCAAAAATCTTAATTCTAGGCCTACTAGTTTCCGAGAAAATGAAAATAAACCAAATTATGCCATACTTTTAGCTGAAAATATGTATGTTATTGTGCGATGCACATATTTTTTCTCAAAAACGGTAAGTCTGGCGTGGTTTTGACCATAACAAGATTTGTAGAGGCATTCATTACGAACATTTTAAACCAAAAATCTTAATTCTAGGCCTACTAGTTTCCGAGAAAATGAAAATAAACCAAATTATGCCATACTTTTAGCTGAAAATATGTAAAAATATGTATGTTATTGTGCGATGCACATATTTTTTCTCAAAAACGGTAAGTCTGGCGTGGTTTTGACCATAACAAGATTTGTAGAGGCATTCATTACGAACATTTTAAACCAAAAATCTTAATTCTAGGCCTACTAGTTTCCGAGAAAATGAAAATAAACCAAATTATGCCATACTTTTAGCTGAAAATATGTAAAAATATGTATGTTATTGTGCGTTGCACATATTTTTTCTCAAAAACGGTAAGTCTGGCGTGGTTTTGACCATAACAAGATTTGTAGAGGCATTCATTACGAACATTTTAAACCAAAAATCTTAATTCTAGGCCTACTAGTTTCCGAGAAAATGAAAATAAACCAAATTATGCCATACTTTTAGCTGAAAATATGTATGTTATTGTGCGATGCACATATTTTTTCTCAAAAACGGTAAGTCTGGCGTGGTTTTGACCATAACAAGATTTGTAGAGGCATTCATTACGAACATTTTAAACCAAAAATCTTAATTCTAGGCCTACTAGTTTCCGAGAAAATGAAAATAAACCAAATTATGCCATACTTTTAGCTGAAAATATGTAAAAATATGTATGTTATTGTGCGTTGCACATATTTTTTCTCAAAAACGGTAAGTCTGGCGTGGTTTTGACCATAACAAGATTTGTAGAGGCATTCATTACGAACATTTTAAACCAAAAATCTTAATTCTAGGCCTACTAGTTTCCGAGAAAATGAAAATAAACCAAATTATGCCATACTTTTAGCTGAAAATATGTAAAAATATGTATGTTATTGTGCGTTGCACATATTTTTTCTCAAAAACGGTAAGTCTGGCGTGGTTTTGACCATAACAAGATTTGTAGAGGCATTCATTACGAACATTTTAAACCAAAAATCTTAATTCTAGGCCTACTAGTTTCCGAGAAAATGAAAATAAACCAAATTATGCCATACTTTTAGCTGAAAATATGTAAAAATATGTATGTTATTGTGCGATGCACATATTTTTTCTCAAAAACGGTAAGTCTGGCGTGGTTTTGACCATAACAAGATTTGTAGAGGCATTCATTACGAACATTTTAAACCAAAAATCTTAATTCTAGGCCTACTAGTTTCCGAGAAAATGAAAATAAACCAAATTATGCCATACTTTTAGCTGAAAATATGTAAAAATATGTATGTTATTGTGCGTTGCACATATTTTTTCTCAAAAACGGTAAGTCTGGCGTGGTTTTGACCATAACAAGATTTGTAGAGGCATTCATTACGAACATTTTAAACCAAAAATCTTAATTCTAGGCCTACTAGTTTCCGAGAAAATGAAAATAAACCAAATTATGCCATACTTTTAGCTGAAAATATGTATGTTATTGTGCGATGCACATATTTTTTCTCAAAAACGGTAAGTCTGGCGTGGTTTTGACCATAACAAGATTTGTAGAGGCATTCATTACGAACATTTTAAACCAAAAATCTTAATTCTAGGCCTACTAGTTTCCGAGAAAATGAAAATAAACCAAATTATGCCATACTTTTAGCTGAAAATATGTAAAAATATGTATGTTATTGTGCGATGCACATATTTTTTCTCAAAAACGGTAAGTCTGGCGTGGTTTTGACCATAACAAGATTTGTAGAGGCATTCATTACGAACATTTTAAACCAAAAATCTTAATTCTAGGCCTACTAGTTTCCGAGAAAATGAAAATAAACCAAATTATGCCATACTTTTAGCTGAAAATATGTATGTTATTGTGCGATGCACATATTTTTTCTCAAAAACGGTAAGTCTGGCGTGGTTTTGACCATAACAAGATTTGTAGAGGCATTCATTACGAACATTTTAAACCAAAAATCTTAATTCTAGGCCTACTAGTTTCCGAGAAAATGAAAATAAACCAAATTATGCCATACTTTTAGCTGAAAATATGTATGTTATTGTGCGATGCACATATTTTTTCTCAAAAACGGTAAGTCTGGCGTGGTTTTGACCATAACAAGATTTGTAGAGGCATTCATTACGAACATTTTAAACCAAAAATCTTAATTCTAGGCCTACTAGTTTCCGAGAAAATGAAAATAAACCAAATTATGCCATACTTTTAGCTGAAAATATGTATGTTATTGTGCGATGCACATATTTTTTCTCAAAAACGGTAAGTCTGGCGTGGTTTTGACCATAACAAGATTTGTAGAGGCATTCATTACGAACATTTTAAACCAAAAATCTTAATTCTAGGCCTACTAGTTTCCGAGAAAATGAAAATAAACCAAATTATGCCATACTTTTAGCTGAAAATATGTATGTTATTGTGCGATGCACATATTTTTTCTCAAAAACGGTAAGTCTGGCGTGGTTTTGACCATAACAAGATTTGTAGAGGCATTCATTACGAACATTTTAAACCAAAAATCTTAATTCTAGGCCTACTAGTTTCCGAGAAAATGAAAATAAACCAAATTATGCCATACTTTTAGCTGAAAATATGTAAAAATATGTATGTTATTGTGCGATGCACATATTTTTTCTCAAAAACGGTAAGTCTGGCGTGGTTTTGACCATAACAAGATTTGTAGAGGCATTCATTACGAACATTTTAAACCAAAAATCTTAATTCTAGGCCTACTAGTTTCCGAGAAAATGAAAATAAACCAAATTATGCCATACTTTTAGCTGAAAATATGTATGTTATTGTGCGATGCACATATTTTTTCTCAAAAACGGTAAGTCTGGCGTGGTTTTGACCATAACAAGATTTGTAGAGGCATTCATTACGAACATTTTAAACCAAAAATCTTAATTCTAGGCCTACTAGTTTCCGAGAAAATGAAAATAAACCAAATTATGCCATACTTTTAGCTGAAAATATGTATGTTATTGTGCGATGCACATATTTTTTCTCAAAAACGGTAAGTCTGGCGTGGTTTTGACCATAACAAGATTTGTAGAGGCATTCATTACGAACATTTTAAACCAAAAATCTTAATTCTAGGCCTACTAGTTTCCGAGAAAATGAAAATAAACCAAATTATGCCATACTTTTAGCTGAAAATATGTAAAAAATTGTATGTTATTGTGCGTTGCACATATTTTTTCTCAAAAACGGTAAGTCTGGCGTGGTTTTGACCATAACAAGATTTGTAGAGGCATTCATTACGAACATTTTAAACCAAAAATCTTAATTCTAGGCCTACTAGTTTCCGAGAAAATGAAAATAAACCAAATTATGCCATACTTTTAGCTGAAAATATGTATGTTATTGTGCGATGCACATATTTTTTCTCAAAAACGGTAAGACTGGCGTGGTTTTGACCATAACAAGATTTGTAGAGGCATTCATTACGAACATTTTAAACCAAAAATCTTAATTCTAGGCCTACTAGTTTCCGAGAAAATGAAAATAAACCAAATTATGCCATACTTTTAGCTGAAAATATGTATGTTATTGTGCGATGCACATATTTTTTCTCAAAAACGGTAAGTCTGGCGTGGTTTTGACCATAACAAGATTTGTAGAGGCATTCATTACGAACATTTTAAACCAAAAATCTTAATTCTAGGCCTACTAGTTTCCGAGAAAATGAAAATAAACCAAATTATGCCATACTTTTAGCTGAAAATATGTATGTTATTGTGCGATGCACATATTTTTTCTCAAAAACGGTAAGTCTGGCGTGGTTTTGACCATAACAAGATTTGTAGAGGCATTCATTACGAACATTTTAAACCAAAAATCTTAATTCTAGGCCTACTAGTTTCCGAGAAAATGAAAATAAACCAAATTATGCCATACTTTTAGCTGAAAATATGTATGTTATTGTGCGATGCACATATTTTTTCTCAAAAACGGTAAGTCTGGCGTGGTTTTGACCATAACAAGATTTGTAGAGGCATTCATTACGAACATTTTAAACCAAAAATCTTAATTCTAGGCCTACTAGTTTCCGAGAAAATGAAAATAAACCAAATTATGCCATACTTTTAGCTGAAAATATGTATGTTATTGTGCGATGCACATATTTTTTCTCAAAAACGGTAAGTCTGGCGTGGTTTTGACCATAACAAGATTTGTAGAGGCATTCATTACGAACATTTTAAACCAAAAATCTTAATTCTAGGCCTACTAGTTTCCGAGAAAATGAAAATAAACCAAATTATGCCATATTTTTAGCTGAAAATATGTATGTTATTGTGCGATGCACATATTTTTTCTCAAAAACGGTAAGTCTGGCGTGGTTTTGACCATAACAAGATTTGTAGAGGCATTCATTACGAACATTTTAAACCAAAAATCTTAATTCTAGGCCTACTAGTTTCCAAAAAAATGAAAATAAACCAAATTATGCCATACTTTTAGCTGAAAATATGTATGTTATTGTGCGATGCACATATTTTTTCTCAAAAACGGTAAGTCTGGCGTGGTTTTGACCATAACAAGATTTGTAGAGGCATTCATTACGAACATTTTAAACCAAAAATCTTAATTCTAGGCCTACTAGTTTCCGAGAAAATGAAAATAAACCAAATTATGCCATACTTTTAGCTGAAAATATGTAAAAATATGTATGTTATTGTGCGTTGCACATATTTTTTCTCAAAAACGGTAAGTCTGGCGTGGTTTTGACCATAACAAGATTTGTAGAGGCATTCATTACGAACATTTTAAACCAAAAATCTTAATTCTAGGCCTACTAGTTTCCGAGAAAATGAAAATAAACCAAATTATGCCATACTTTTAGCTGAAAATATGTATGTTATTGTGCGATGCACATATTTTTTCTCAAAAACGGTAAGTCTGGCGTGGTTTTGACCATAACAAGATTTGTAGAGGCATTCATTACGAACATTTTAAACCAAAAATCTTAATTCTAGGCCTACTAGTTTCCGAGAAAATGAAAATAAACCAAATTATGCCATACTTTTAGCTGAAAATATGTATGTTATTGTGCGATGCACATATTTTTTCTCAAAAACGGTAAGTCTGGCGTGGTTTTGACCATAACAAGATTTGTAGAGGCATTCATTACGAACATTTTAAACCAAAAATCTTAATTCTAGGCCTACTAGTTTCCGAGAAAATGAAAATAAACCAAATTATGCCATACTTTTAGCTGAAAATATGTAAAAATATGTATGTTATTGTGCGTTGCACATATTTTTTCTCAAAAACGGTAAGTCTGGCGTGGTTTTGACCATAACAAGATTTGTAGAGGCATTCATTACGAACATTTTAAACCAAAAATCTTAATTCTAGGCCTACTAGTTTCCGAGAAAATGAAAATAAACCAAATTATGCCATACTTTTAGCTGAAAATATGTATGTTATTGTGCGATGCACATATTTTTTCTCAAAAACGGTAAGTCTGGCGTGGTTTTGACCATAACAAGATTTGTAGAGGCATTCATTACGAACATTTTAAACCAAAAATCTTAATTCTAGGCCTACTAGTTTCCGAGAAAATGAAAATAAACCAAATTATGCCATACTTTTAGCTGAAAATATGTATGTTATTGTGCGATGCACATATTTTTTCTCAAAAACGGTAAGTCTGGCGTGGTTTTGACCATAACAAGATTTGTAGAGGCATTCATTACGAACATTTTAAACCAAAAATCTTAATTCTAGGCCTACTAGTTTCCGAGAAAATGAAAATAAACCAAATTATGCCATACTTTTAGCTGAAAATATGTAAAAATATGTATGTTATTGTGCGATGCACATATTTCTTCTCAAAAACGGTAAGTCTGGCGTGGTTTTGACCATAACAAGATTTGTAGAGGCATTCATTACGAACATTTTAAACCAAAAATCTTAATTCTAGGCCTACTAGTTTCCGAGAAAATGAAAATAAACCAAATTATGCCATACTTTTAGCTGAAAATATGTATGTTATTGTGCGATGCACATATTTTTTCTCAAAAACGGTAAGTCTGGCGTGGTTTTGACCATAACAAGATTTGTAGAGGCATTCATTACGAACATTTTAAACCAAAAATCTTAATTCTAGGCCTACTAGTTTCCGAGAAAATGAAAATAAACCAAATTATGCCATACTTTTAGCTGAAAATATGTAAAAATATGTATGTTATTGTGCGTTGCACATATTTTTTCTCAAAAACGGTAAGTCTGGCGTGGTTTTGACCATAACAAGATTTGTAGAGGCATTCATTACGAACATTTTAAACCAAAAATCTTAATTCTAGGCCTACTAGTTTCCGAGAAAATGAAAATAAACCAAATTATGCCATACTTTTAGCTGAAAATATGTATGTTATTGTGCGATGCACATATTTTTTCTCAAAAACGGTAAGTCTGGCGTGGTTTTGACCATAACAAGATTTGTAGAGGCATTCATTACGAACATTTTAAACCAAAAATCTTAATTCTAGGCCTACTAGTTTCCGAGAAAATGAAAATAAACCAAATTATGCCATACTTTTAGCTGAAAATATGTATGTTATTGTGCGATGCACATATTTTTTCTCAAAAACGGTAAGTCTGGCGTGGTTTTGACCATAACAAGATTTGTAGAGGCATTCATTACGAACATTTTAAACCAAAAATCTTAATTCTAGGCCTACTAGTTTCCGAGAAAATGAAAATAAACCAAATTATGCCATACTTTTAGCTGAAAATATGTAAAAATATGTATGTTATTGTGCGTTGCACATATTTTTTCTCAAAAACGGTAAGTCTGGCGTGGTTTTGACCATAACAAGATTTGTAGAGGCATTCATTACGAACATTTTAAACCAAAAATCTTAATTCTAGGCCTACTAGTTTCCGAGAAAATGAAAATAAACCAAATTATGCCATACTTTTAGCTGAAAATATGTAAAAATATGTATGTTATTGTGCGTTGCACATATTTTTTCTCAAAAACGGTAAGTCTGGCGTGGTTTTGACCATAACAAGATTTGTAGAGGCATTCATTACGAACATTTTAAACCAAAAATCTTAATTCTAGGCCTACTAGTTTCCGAGAAAATGAAAATAAACCAAATTATGCCATACTTTTAGCTGAAAATATGTATGTTATTGTGCGATGCACATATTTTTTCTCAAAAACGGTAAGTCTGGCGTGGTTTTGACCATAAAAAGATTTGTAGAGGCATTCATTACGAACATTTTAAACCAAAAATCTTAATTCTAGGCCTACTAGTTTCCGAGAAAATGAAAATAAACCAAATTATGCCATACTTTTAGCTGAAAATATGTATGTTATTGTGCGATGCACATATTTTTTCTCAAAAACGGTAAGTCTGGCGTGGTTTTGACCATAACAAGATTTGTAGAGGCATTCATTACGAACATTTTAAACCAAAAATCTTAATTCTAGGCCTACTAGTTTCCGAGAAAATGAAAATAAACCAAATTATGCCATACTTTTAGCTGAAAATATGTATGTTATTGTGCGATGCACATATTTTTTCTCAGAAACGGTAAGTCTGGCGTGGTTTTGACCATAACAAGATTTGTAGAGGCATTCATTACGAACATTTTAAACCAAAAATCTTAATTCTAGGCCTACTAGTTTCCGAGAAAATGAAAATAAACCAAATTATGCCATACTTTTAGCTGAAAATATGTAAAAATATGTATGTTATTGTGCGTTGCACATATTTTTTCTCAAAAACGGTAAGTCTGGCGTGGTTTTGACCATAACAAGATTTGTAGAGGCATTCATTACGAACATTTTAAACCAAAAATCTTAATTCTAGGCCTACTAGTTTCCGAGAAAATGAAAATAAACCAAATTATGCCATACTTTTAGCTGAAAATATGTAAAAATATGTATGTTATTGTGCGTTGCACATATTTTTTCTCAAAAACGGTAAGTCTGGCGTGGTTTTGACCATAACAAGATTTGTAGAGGCATTCATTACGAACATTTTAAACCAAAAATCTTAATTCTAGGCCTACTAGTTTCCGAGAAAATGAAAATAAACCAAATTATGCCATACTTTTAGCTGAAAATATGTATGTTATTGTGCGATGCACATATTTTTTCTCAAAAACGGTAAGTCTGGCGTGGTTTTGACCATAACAAGATTTGTAGAGGCATTCATTACGAACATTTTAAACCAAAAATCTTAATTCTAGGCCTACTAGTTTCCGAGAAAATGAAAATAAACCAAATTATGCCATACTTTTAGCTGAAAATATGTATGTTATTGTGCGATGCACATATTTTTTCTCAAAAACGGTAAGTCTGGCGTGGTTTTGACCATAACAAGATTTGTAGAGGCATTCATTACGAACATTTTAAACCAAAAATCTTAATTCTAGGCCTACTAGTTTCCGAGAAAATGAAAATAAACCAAATTATGCCATACTTTTAGCTGAAAATATGTATGTTATTGTGCGATGCACATATTTTTTCTCAAAAACGGTAAGTCTGGCGTGGTTTTGACCATAACAAGATTTGTAGAGGCATTCATTACGAACATTTTAAACCAAAAATCTTAATTCTAGGCCTACTAGTTTCCGAGAAAATGAAAATAAACCAAATTATGCCATACTTTTAGCTGAAAATATGTATGTTATTGTGCGATGCACATATTTTTTCTCAAAAACGGTAAGTCTGGCGTGGTTTTGACCATAACAAGATTTGTAGAGGCATTCATTACGAACATTTTAAACCAAAAATCTTAATTCTAGGCCTACTAGTTTCCGAGAAAATGAAAATAAACCAAATTATGCCATACTTTTAGCTGAAAATATGTAAAAATATGTATGTTATTGTGCGTTGCACATATTTTTTCTCAAAAACGGTAAGTCTGGCGTGGTTTTGACCATAACAAGATTTGTAGAGGCATTCATTACGAACATTTTAAACCAAAAATCTTAATTCTAGGCCTACTAGTTTCCGAGAAAATGAAAATAAACCAAATTATGCCATACTTTTAGATGAAAATATGTAAAAATATGTATGTTATTGTGCGTTGCACATATTTTTTCTCAAAAACGGTAAGTCTGGCGTGGTTTTGACCATAACAAGATTTGTAGAGGCATTCATTACGAACATTTTAAACCAAAAATCTTAATTCTAGGCCTACTAGTTTCCGAGAAAATGAAAATAAACCAAATTATGCCATACTTTTAGCTGAAAATATGTATGTTATTGTGCGATGCACATATTTTTTCTCAAAAACGGTAAGTCTGGCGTGGTTTTGACCATAACAAGATTTGTAGAGGCATTCATTACGAACATTTTAAACCAAAAATCTTAATTCTAGGCCTACTAGTTTCCGAGAAAATGAAAATAAACCAAATTATGCCATACTTTTAGCTGAAAATATGTAAAAATATGTATGTTATTGTGCGTTGCACATATTTTTTTCTCAAAAACGGTAAGTCTGGCGTGGTTTTGACCATAACAAGATTTGTAGAGGCATTCATTACGAACATTTTAAACCAAAAATCTTAATTCTAGGCCTACTAGTTTCCGAGAAAATGAAAATAAACCAAATTATGCCATACTTTTAGCTGAAAATATGTATGTTATTGTGCGATGCACATATTTTTTCTCAAAAACGGTAAGTCTGGCGTGGTTTTGACCATAACAAGATTTGTAGAGGCATTCATTACGAACATTTTAAACCAAAAATCTTAATTCTAGGCCTACTAGTTTCCGAGAAAATGAAAATAAACCAAATTATGCCATACTTTTAGCTGAAAATATGTAAAAATATGTATGTTATTGTGCCTCTCCCTTTCTGGTTGCCTTGACGTGGCGGGAGGGCTTAAGAGTCAAAGAACCTCGGTTCCAAAGATCCCAGGTGAGACATCGAACCAAAAGCCAGAAACGTCTTGACTTTGACGATAAACAAGTTAAAACAAGTATGACGGACAAACAAAGATTGGAAACTACTCCAGGTGGTACTCGCGACAGCGAAAATCCACCCGTAGTCTTCTCGACTACGGCTGGGGCAAGGATTCTGGAGGCCCCAACCATCATACTACCCCCCCCCTCCGCCCCCCGGGGCGCTGACCATGGAATCGCTGGTACCCAATCCGAAGATTCCTGCCACTCACTCTACGACAAGTTCGATAGACTGAGTTGGAAAGTTGGAGAATGTAGCGGAGAGGCTCTGCCTGATACGCTTAATCTCCAACCACATAGTCAAGTGGCTGATCAGAGTGTTGCTTCTGATGGTACGACCCGGAATGCCGAACAGGTTGAACGGGCTCCAAACGAGGCAGCCTCTGAAGGGCTCCTGACTAAGAGTCAAAAGAAGAGGAGAAAAAGGCTAGCGACAATCGCACGGCGCAAAGAAACTCCGGAGGAGGTTGAAGGCGCAAGTGCTGAGAGTCGCACCCCCTTGGTGGCGACGGCAAAGAGAAACAGGTCGGCAGAGGTAACTCCAACCGAAACCGATCAGTCTATTGGAGCCAACGCTACCTCCACTTCTGCTGACTCGAACAGGATCAAGAGGAAGAAGGTCTCTAGCTTTCCTGATCCCTCTGCTGATGGCTCTCCCCGCGCACAACGTCCGGATGAAACTAGTGCTGCAACCCTCAAAGGACGCAGCTCTGGCGGACGGAGGTTGAATGACGCGGGAAGATCCACCAACAGAGGTATCCCAACTCCTGTTGGCGACTCCTCCTGCGCGCAAGATCCAAATGAAGCAGGTGCTTCAACCAGCAAAGGTTGTAGCTCCAGTGGATGGAAATTGGCCGATGCAGGCGAAACCGCGAAGAGGAAGAAGGAAAAAACCGAGCGCAAGGAGCGAGAATTGCGGCCCTACAAAAGAGCTGCTATCTCCTCTTTGGCGCTCCGAATTGGAAAAGCTGGCAATGATGACAGTATGACCGACGCGGAGTGCAAACACTGCGAAGATCAACTGTGGGAGCTAGCTACGGCAGAGAATGCTTGCTTTCAAGTGGAGGGCTGTGGTTTGGAAAACGGAACCTTTGTGTTGAAGTGCTCCACCCAGCAAACCCTTGAATGGCTGAGCAAATCTGTGCCGAAAATCCCCCCCCTGGGAACCACAGCTTTTGAGGTTTTCAGGCCGCCAAAACTGACGCGCGCTGTCTGCTGGATTCCGGGGCAACTCAGGAAAACGGCAGATGTGCTGGCGCGATTACATATCCAGAACCCTGGCCTCGAAACCAAGAAGTGGAAAATCTACTCTCATAGGGAGAGTAAGAACCGGGAAAATAAGGACGGTTCTTCTCTCGTTGTGGGTCTAGACGAAACTTCGGTTGAGACCATCCGTTCTAGGTATGACTCCCGTCCCTATCTGCATCTTGGAAGGATTAATTTCCACTTCATTTCCAAGTAGTGCGGATAATGGACGAAAACCACGGTAAACATCAAAATAATTTTTACCCAGATCAACCTTCACCATTCCAAGGATGCTACTGCCCTCCTATGTAGCAGACTTTCCATGGTGAAGACAAAACTACATATCGCATCCATTCAAGAACCATGGGTGTGGAAAAATCGCATCTGTGGTCTTGGTGGCTTGCGAGGTTTCTCACCACTTTATGACGAGCGGTCTGAAAGACCGAGAACTTGTCTTATTGTGCCGAAATTTCTCTCAGCAACCAAGCTTGTACAGTTCTGTGGACAAGACTTGGTTGCTGCAGTTGTAAGCTACGAAGCGAATGGAATGTGGCGTAATTTCGTCGTAGCGTCAGCTTACTTCCCCTACGATTCTGTTCTGCCGCCACCACCAAGAGCGGTATCGGAACTCGTAGAGTACTGTGAAATCAGAAAATTAGGCCTAATCATCTGCTGTGATGCTAATGCTCAGAATACCTTCTGGGGCAGCAGCAAATGCAACAAGAGAGGGAATGATCTTCTGAATTTCTTACTATCGTCTGATTTGGACATCAACAATGTTGGCTCCCAACCAACTTTTGTTACGACAAGGAGACAGGAAGTAATCGACTTAACGTTATCCAACAGATACATTAAGGAGATTACAGACTGGAGGGTTCTGTCGGAAGTGTCCCTGTCAGACCATAGGTACATTGAATTCCGAATCGAATGCGAAACCACAACTTTGCTGAAGAGGAGGAATCCAAGAAAAACCAACTGGATACAGTTTAGGGATGAGCTAGATAATCGTATTGAACCTCTCCCTAAGCTCAGAACGAGACAGAAGGTAGAGAAAGCCGTTCTAGACTTGAACAACACTCTAACCAAATGTTTTGAACTGACGTGTCCAGCTAGAAATACCCCCTGCAGATCACCTGTTCCATGGTGGAACGCAGAACTGCAGACAATTCGCAAGGAAACCAGGAAACTTCTAAACAGATCTCTCAAGACCGACTTGGAAGAGGACTGGAACCTGTACCGATCAAAACAAAAAGAATATAAGAGGTTAATTCGGATATCGAAAAGTGCCTCCTATAGGGATTTTTGTGGAAAGATCGAAACACTCGGTGAAACCAGCAGACTGGTTAAAGTTCTTAAAAGGGACAAACCAACCAAGCTGGAAACACTCAGAAGACCAGACGGTACCTACACTGAGTCAAAAGCTGAAACGCTTAGTCTCATGCTAGAGACTCATTTTCCAGGTAACCGGATTACAACCGGCTCAAAACCATTTCCTATCCCTGGAAGTGAGGATGAGCTGATAAATGTAACACGACGATGCTGGTTTGTTTCATCGCTCGTGGTGACAGATGAAGCTATCAAATACGCAGTCGCGTCCTTCGATGGTTTCAAGTCGCCTGGTACCGATGGCATATATCCAGCCTTGTTGCAAAAAGGTATAGACAAGTTGCTGCCGGTTCTGAAAAGAATCTTCACAGCCAGCCTGGCACTCGCCTATATCCCGACCCCTTGGCGTACAGTTAGGGTAGCCTTCATACCAAAGATCGGTAAGGGGGACTACTCACTCGCCAAGAACTTTAGACCTATCAGTCTAACCTCTTTCCTGCTGAAAAGCATGGAAAGGCTGGTTGAGCTTCATGTGCGCAAAACCGCGTTGCGATTTCATCCTCTGTCTCAAATGCAACATGCCTATCAGCGCGGAAAATCTTGCGAGACTGCGCTTCAAAATCTCGTTGGCAGAATTGAATGTGCACTCGACAGGAAAGAGTACGCGCTGGGCATTTTCATTGATATAGAGGGTGCTTTTGACAATGCGACTTTTGATGGCATGTGCAACTCGGCCAGAGAACACGGTGTAGATGAATCATTAGTGCTTTGGATTAAAGCAATGCTGATGAACAGAACTATTATTGCGGACGCGGACTGTGGCCAGTATGTTATGGCGGGGGTAAACAGGGGCTGCCCGCAGGGTGGTGTCTTGTCTCCTCTGCTATGGTGCATGCTGGTTGACTCTCTGCTCGATGCTCTTAATAGTTCCAACATCTACGCCCAGGCCTATGCGGATGATGTAGCTGTTCTGTCTGTCGGATCATGCCTAGCGGATGTGTGTTCAAAAGGGCAGGCAGCTCTAGACGTGATCGACGATTGGTGTACCAGAAATGGGCTTTCAGTCAACCCTCTTAAAACCGAGGTTGTCCTCTTTACGAGGAGGAGGAAATTGACTGGTTTGACTCAACTGGTACTAAAAGGTGTCACTATCCGCTTTTCCGATGAAGCTAAGTATCTGGGTGTCATTCTAGATAGGAAGCTTCTGTGGAAAAAACACATTGAAACGAAAATTGCGAAGGCACTGTCAGTTTTCTGGCAGTGTAAAGGAATTTTCGGCAAAACCTGGGGTCTATCACCAAAAAGATCCGTTTGGATCTACACGGCTATGATTAGACCCCTTCTCTCCTATGCATCGGTCGTTTGGTGGAATAAGCTTTCGCGTAAATACGTAACTGCTGCTCTCACCAAGCTTCAAAGAACGGTCTGTCTCGGCTGCATGGGGGCCTTCCCTAGCACGCCTGGCTCTGCTCTTGATGCCCTGCTGAATCTCCCCCCCCTAGATGTTCATATCATGGGGTGCACTCTCAAGGCCATCTTCCGTTTAAAAAGAAGTGGTTATTGGTACAACTCGCACTGGAGTTTTGATGATCTTGCGCACCGCATCTCCTTTGACCCCAGTCTTATGGATATGCCGTCTGACGCACGGACACCAGTACTCCTGCTGCGACGAACATACAAAGTCGACTTTCCGTGTACTCAGGACTGGCTCTGGCCAGAATCTGAGCCAGGAAAGGAATGTAGTCGAATTTTCACGGACGGCTCCAAGACCAGTGAAGGATCTGGTGCTGGTGCCTTCGTGGAGAGCGACAACTTTAGACTGCACACCTCGTTAGGCAAATTCGCGTCGGTTTTCCAAGCGGAAACCTATGCGATCCTAATGGCTACGAGCTATATTGTGAAGAATAGGTGGAAGGGGCGAAGTATTTGTGTCTGCAGCGACAGCCAAGCTGTGCTTAAGGCCTTGCTCAACCCTTTAACCACTTCCAGAATAGTTCAGGAATGCAAGTCTTCTCTGAATTTGATCGGTAGATTGAATTCGGTAAGACTTGTCTGGGTTCCCGGGCACCACGGGATCACGGGAAATGAGATCGCTGATGAACTTGCTAGGCGAGGATCAGATGAGGCTTTCTCAGGACCTGAACCTACGCTGGGACTGCCCGCGTCCTCGGTTAGGGCTTCCATCGATGGTTGGACTTTTCGAGAGCACAACCGCAGGTGGCATGACTCTCCAGGATGTAGACAGACCAAGCGCATGCTCCCCAACGTCTGTAAGAAATCCGCGGCTTTCTTGTTATCTCTTAACAGAAAAGACTGCAGACAACTTATTGGCGTACTAACGGGGCACTACACTTTCGCCAAACACCTAAGTGTGCTTGGCCTAAGTGACGAAACCCTCTGTGACGCCTGTGGAGAAGACGATGACACTGCAGAGCACTTCCTCTGCCATTGTCCCGCCTTTGCTCGGATCAGGTGGCAGTTATTCGGCGCTGATGAGGTGAGAGCTGATGATGTAGGCTCCTCATCACAGAAGCGCCTGCTGGTCTTCCTTCGGAAGACCAGGAAATTTCAGTAAAAGTAGGTTGCTGCCTGGTAGTACAATGGACCAGTTTTGAGTCTGAGTGCTCCAGTGTAGTGTGACAAAAACCTACGACAAAAAAAAAAAAAAAAAAAAAAAAAAAAAAATGTTATTGTGCGATGCACATATTTTTTCTCAAAAACGGTAAGTCTGGCGTGGTTTTGACCATAACAAGATTTGTAGAGGCATTCATTACGAACATTTTAAACCAAAAATCTTAATTCTAGGCCTACTAGTTTCCGAGAAAATGAAAATAAACCAAATTATGCCATACTTTTAGCTGAAAATATGTATGTTATTGTGCGATGCACATATTTTTTCTCAAAAACGGTAAGTCTGGCGTGGTTTTGACCATAACAAGATTTGTAGAGGCATTCATTACGAACATTTTAAACCAAAAATCTTAATTCTAGGCCTACTAGTTTCCGAGAAAATGAAAATAAACCAAATTATGCCATACTTTTAGCTGAAAATATGTAAAAATATGTATGTTATTGTGCGATGCACATATTTTTTCTCAAAAACGGTAAGTCTGGCGTGGTTTTGACCATAACAAGATTTGTAGAGGCATTCATTACGAACATTTTAAACCAAAAATCTTAATTCTAGGCCTACTAGTTTCCGAGAAAATGAAAATAAACCAAATTATGCCATACTTTTAGCTGAAAATATGTAAAAATATGTATGTTATTGTGCGTTGCACATATTTTTTCTCAAAAACGGTAAGTCTGGCGTGGTTTTGACCATAACAAGATTTGTAGAGGCATTCATTACGAACATTTTAAACCAAAAATCTTAATTCTAGGCCTACTAGTTTCCGAGAAAATGAAAATAAACCAAATTATGCCATACTTTTAGCTGAAAATATGTAAAAATATGTATGTTATTGTGCGTTGCACATATTTTTTCTCAAAAACGGTAAGTCTGGCGTGGTTTTGACCATAACAAGATTTGTAGAGGCATTCATTACGAACATTTTAAACCAAAAATCTTAATTCTAGGCCTACTAGTTTCCGAGAAAATGAAAATAAACCAAATTATGCCATACTTTTAGCTGAAAATATGTATGTTATTGTGCGATGCACATATTTTTTCTCAAAAACGGTAAGTCTGGCGTGGTTTTGACCATAACAAGATTTGTAGAGGCATTCATTACGAACATTTTAAACCAAAAATCTTAATTCTAGGCCTACTAGTTTCCGAGAAAATGAAAATAAACCAAATTATGCCATACTTTTAGCTGAAAATATGTATGTTATTGTGCGATGCACATATTTTTTCTCAAAAACGGTAAGTCTGGCGTGGTTTTGACCATAACAAGATTTGTAGAGGCATTCATTACGAACATTTTAAACCAAAAATCTTAATTCTAGGCCTACTAGTTTCCGAGAAAATGAAAATAAACCAAATTATGCCATACTTTTAGCTGAAAATATGTAAAAATATGTATGTTATTGTGCGTTGCACATATTTTTTCTCAAAAACGGTAAGTCTGGCGTGGTTTTGACCATAACAAGATTTGTAGAGGCATTCATTACGAACATTTTAAACCAAAAATCTTAATTCTAGGCCTACTAGTTTCCGAGAAAATGAAAATAAACCAAATTATGCCATACTTTTAGCTGAAAATATGTATGTTATTGTGCGATGCACATATTTTTTCTCAAAAACGGTAAGTCTGGCGTGGTTTTGACCATAAAAAGATTTGTAGAGGCATTCATTACGAACATTTTAAACCAAAAATCTTAATTCTAGGCCTACTAGTTTCCGAGAAAATGAAAATAAACCAAATTATGCCATACTTTTAGCTGAAAATATGTATGTTATTGTGCGATGCACATATTTTTTCTCAAAAACGGTAAGTCTGGCGTCGTTTTGACCATAACAAGATTTGTAGAGGCATTCATTACGAACATTTTAAACCAAAAATCTTAATTCTAGGCCTACTAGTTTCCGAGAAAATGAAAATAAACCAAATTATGCCATACTTTTAGCTGAAAATATGTATGTTATTGTGCGATGCACATATTTTTTCTCAAAAACGGTAAGTCTGGCGTGGTTTTGACCATAACAAGATTTGTAGAGGCATTCATTACGAACATTTTAAACCAAAAATCTTAATTCTAGGCCTACTAGTTTCCGAGAAAATGAAAATAAACCAAATTATGCCATACTTTTAGCTGAAAATATGTAAAAATATGTATGTTATTGTGCGTTGCACATATTTTTTCTCAAAAACGGTAAGTCTGGCGTGGTTTTGACCATAACAAGATTTGTAGAGGCATTCATTACGAACATTTTAAACCAAAAATCTTAATTCTAGGCCTACTAGTTTCCGAGAAAATGAAAATAAACCAAATTATGCCATACTTTTAGCTGAAAATATGTATGTTATTGTGCGATGCACATATTTTTTCTCAAAAACGGTAAGTCTGGCGTGGTTTTGACCATAACAAGATTTGTAGAGGCATTCATTACGAACATTTTAAACCAAAAATCTTAATTCTAGGCCTACTAGTTTCCGAGAAAATGAAAATAAACCAAATTATGCCATACTTTTAGCTGAAAATATGTATGTTATTGTGCGATGCACATATTTTTTCTCAAAAACGGTAAGTCTGGCGTGGTTTTGACCATAACAAGATTTGTAGAGGCATTCATTACGAACATTTTAAACCAAAAATCTTAATTCTAGGCCTACTAGTTTCCGAGAAAATGAAAATAAACCAAATTATGCCATACTTTTAGCTGAAAATATGTAAAAATATGTATGTTATTGTGCGATGCACATATTTTTTCTCAAAAACGGTAAGTCTGGCGTGGTTTTGACCATAACAAGATTTGTAGAGGCATTCATTACGAACATTTTAAACCAAAAATCTTAATTCTAGGCCTACTAGTTTCCGAGAAAATGAAAATAAACCAAATTATGCCATACTTTTAGCTGAAAATATGTAAAAATATGTATGTTATTGTGCGTTGCACATATTTTTTCTCAAAAACGGTAAGTCTGGCGTGGTTTTGACCATAACAAGATTTGTAGAGGCATTCATTACGAACATTTTAAACCAAAAATCTTAATTCTAGGCCTACTAGTTTCCGAGAAAATGAAAATAAACCAAATTATGCCATACTTTTAGCTGAAAATATGTATGTTATTGTGCGATGCACATATTTTTTCTCAAAAACGGTAAGTCTGGCGTGGTTTTGACCATAAAAAGATTTGTAGAGGCATTCATTACGAACATTTTAAACCAAAAATCTTAATTCTAGGCCTACTAGTTTCCGAGAAAATGAAAATAAACCAAATTATGCCATACTTTTAGCTGAAAATATGTATGTTATTGTGCGATGCACATATTTTTTCTCAAAAACGGTAAGTCTGGCGTGGTTTTGACCATAACAAGATTTGTAGAGGCATTCATTACGAACATTTTAAACCAAAAATCTTAATTCTAGGCCTACTAGTTTCCGAGAAAATGAAAATAAACCAAATTATGCCATACTTTTAGCTGAAAATATGTAAAAATATGTATGTTATTGTGCGTTGCACATATTTTTTCTCAAAAACGGTAAGTCTGGCGTGGTTTTGACCATAACAAGATTTGTAGAGGCATTCATTACGAACATTTTAAACCAAAAATCTTAATTCTAGGCCTACTAGTTTCCGAGAAAATGAAAATAAACCAAATTATGCCATACTTTTAGCTGAAAATATGTAAAAATATGTATGTTATTGTGCGTTGCACATATTTTTTCTCAAAAACGGTAAGTCTGGCGTGGTTTTGACCATAACAAGATTTGTAGAGGCATTCATTACGAACATTTTAAACCAAAAATCTTAATTCTAGGCCTACTAGTTTCCGAGAAAATGAAAATAAACCAAATTATGCCATACTTTTAGCTGAAAATATGTATGTTATTGTGCGATGCACATATTTTTTCTCAAAAACGGTAAGTCTGGCGTGGTTTTGACCATAACAAGATTTGTAGAGGCATTCATTACGAACATTTTAAACCAAAAATCTTAATTCTAGGCCTACTAGTTTCCGAGAAAATGAAAATAAACCAAATTATGCCATACTTTTAGCTGAAAATATGTAAAAATATGTATGTTATTGTGCGTTGCACATATTTTTTCTCAAAAACGGTAAGTCTGGCGTGGTTTTGACCATAACAAGATTTGTAGAGGCATTCATTACGAACATTTTAAACCAAAAATCTTAATTCTAGGCCTACTAGTTTCCGAGAAAATGAAAATAAACCAAATTATGCCATACTTTTAGCTGAAAATATGTATGTTATTGTGCGATGCACATATTTTTTCTCAAAAACGGTAAGTCTGGCGTGGTTTTGACCATAACAAGATTTGTAGAGGCATTCATTACGAACATTTTAAACCAAAAATCTTAATTCTAGGCCTACTAGTTTCCGAGAAAATGAAAATAAACCAAATTATGCCATACTTTTAGCTGAAAATATGTAAAAATATGTATGTTATTGTGCGATGCACATATTTTTTCTCAAAAACGGTAAGTCTGGCGTGGTTTTGACCATAACAAGATTTGTAGAGGCATTCATTACGAACATTTTAAACCAAAAATCTTAATTCTAGGCCTACTAGTTTCCGAGAAAATGAAAATAAACCAAATTATGCCATACTTTTAGCTGAAAATATGTATGTTATTGTGCGATGCACATATTTTTTCTCAAAAACGGTAAGTCTGGCGTGGTTTTGACCATAACAAGATTTGTAGAGGCATTCATTACGAACATTTTAAACCAAAAATCTTAATTCTAGGCCTACTAGTTTCCGAGAAAATGAAAATAAACCAAATTATGCCATACTTTTAGCTGAAAATATGTATGTTATTGTGCGATGCACATATTTTTTCTCAAAAACGGTAAGTCTGGCGTGGTTTTGACCATAACAAGATTTGTAGAGGCATTCATTACGAACATTTTAAACCAAAAATCTTAATTCTAGGCCTACTAGTTTCCGAGAAAATGAAAATAAACCAAATTATGCCATACTTTTAGCTGAAAATATGTATGTTATTGTGCGATGCACATATTTTTTCTCAAAAACGGTAAGTCTGGCGTGGTTTTGACCATAACAAGATTTGTAGAGGCATTCATTACGAACATTTTAAACCAAAAATCTTAATTCTAGGCCTACTAGTTTCCGAGAAAATGAAAATAAACCAAATTATGCCATACTTTTAGCTGAAAATATGTATGTTATTGTGCGATGCACATATTTTTTCTCAAAAACGGTAAGTCTGGCGTGGTTTTGACCATAACAAGATTTGTAGAGGCATTCATTACGAACATTTTAAACCAAAAATCTTAATTCTAGGCCTACTAGTTTCCGAGAAAATGAAAATAAACCAAATTATGCCATACTTTTAGCTGAAAATATGTATGTTATTGTGCGATGCACATATTTTTTCTCAAAAACGGTAAGTCTGGCGTGGTTTTGACCATAACAAGATTTGTAGAGGCATTCATTACGAACATTTTAAACCAAAAATCTTAATTCTAGGCCTACTAGTTTCCGAGAAAATGAAAATAAACCAAATTATGCCATACTTTTAGCTGAAAATATGTAAAAATATGTATGTTATTGTGCGTTGCACATATTTTTTCTCAAAAACGGTAAGTCTGGCGTGGTTTTGACCATAACAAGATTTGTAGAGGCATTCATTACGAACATTTTAAACCAAAAATCTTAATTCTAGGCCTACTAGTTTCCGAGAAAATGAAAATAAACCAAATTATGCCATACTTTTAGCTGAAAATATGTATGTTATTGTGCGATGCACATATTTTTTCTCAAAAACGGTAAGTCTGGCGTGGTTTTGACCATAACAAGATTTGTAGAGGCATTCATTACGAACATTTTAAACCAAAAATCTTAATTCTAGGCCTACTAGTTTCCGAGAAAATGAAAATAAACCAAATTATGCCATACTTTTAGCTGAAAATATGTATGTTATTGTGCGATGCACATATTTTTTCTCAAAAACGGTAAGTCTGGCGTGGTTTTGACCATAACAAGATTTGTAGAGGCATTCATTACGAACATTTTAAACCAAAAATCTTAATTCTAGGCCTACTAGTTTCCGAGAAAATGAAAATAAACCAAATTATGCCATACTTTTAGCTGAAAATATGTATGTTATTGTGCGATGCACATATTTTTTCTCAAAAACGGTAAGTCTGGCGTGGTTTTGACCATAACAAGATTTGTAGAGGCATTCATTACGAACATTTTAAACCAAAAATCTTAATTCTAGGCCTACTAGTTTCCGAGAAAATGAAAATAAACCAAATTATGCCATACTTTTAGCTGAAAATATGTAAAAATATGTATGTTATTGTGCGTTGCACATATTTTTTCTCAAAAACGGTAAGTCTGGCGTGGTTTTGACCATAACAAGATTTGTAGAGGCATTCATTACGAACATTTTAAACCAAAAATCTTAATTCTAGGCCTACTAGTTTTCGAGAAAATGAAAATAAACCAAATTATGCCATACTTTTAGCTGAAAATATGTAAAAATATGTATGTTATTGTGCGTTGCACATATTTTTTCTCAAAAACGGTAAGTCTGGCGTGGTTTTGACCATAACAAGATTTGTAGAGGCATTCATTACGAACATTTTAAACCAAAAATCTTAATTCTAGGCCTACTAGTTTCCGAGAAAATGAAAATAAACCAAATTATGCCATACTTTTAGCTGAAAATATGTATGTTATTGTGCGATGCACATATTTTTTCTCAAAAACGGTAAGTCTGGCGTGGTTTTGACCATAACAAGATTTGTAGAGGCATTCATTACGAACATTTTAAACCAAAAATCTTAATTCTAGGCCTACTAGTTTCCGAGAAAATGAAAATAAACCAAATTATGCCATACTTTTAGCTGAAAATATGTATGTTATTGTGCGATGCACATATTTTTTCTCAAAAACGGTAAGTCTGGCGTGGTTTTGACCATAACAAGATTTGTAGAGGCATTCATTACGAACATTTTAAACCAAAAATCTTAATTCTAGGCCTACTAGTTTCCGAGAAAATGAAAATAAACCAAATTATGCCATACTTTTAGCTGAAAATATGTATGTTATTGTGCGATGCACATATTTTTTCTCAAAAACGGTAAGTCTGGCGTGGTTTTGACCATAACAAGATTTGTAGAGGCATTCATTACGAACATTTTAAACCAAAAATCTTAATTCTAGGCCTACTAGTTTCCGAGAAAATGAAAATAAACCAAATTATGCCATACTTTTAGCTGAAAATATGTATGTTATTGTGCGATGCACATATTTTTTCTCAAAAACGGTAAGTCTGGCGTGGTTTTGACCATAACAAGATTTGTAGAGGCATTCATTACGAACATTTTAAACCAAAAATCTTAATTCTAGGCCTACTAGTTTCCGAGAAAATGAAAATAAACCAAATTATGCCATACTTTTAGCTGAAAATATGTATGTTATTGTGCGATGCACATATTTTTTCTCAAAAACGGTAAGTCTGGCGTGGTTTTGACCATAACAAGGTTTGTAGAGGCATTCATTACGAACATTTTAAACCAAAAATCTTAATTCTAGGCCTACTAGTTTCCGAGAAAATGAAAATAAACCAAATTATGCCATACTTTTAGCTGAAAATATGTAAAAATATGTATGTTATTGTGCGTTGCACATATTTTTTCTCAAAAACGGTAAGTCTGGCGTGGTTTTGACCATAACAAGATTTGTAGAGGCATTCATTACGAACATTTTAAACCAAAAATCTTAATTCTAGGCCTACTAGTTTCCGAGAAAATGAAAATAAACCAAATTATGCCATACTTTTAGCTGAAAATATGTATGTTATTGTGCGATGCACATATTTTTTCTCAAAAACGGTAAGTCTGGCGTGGTTTTGACCATAACAAGATTTGTAGAGGCATTCATTACGAACATTTTAAACCAAAAATCTTAATTCTAGGCCTACTAGTTTCCGAGAAAATGAAAATAAACCAAATTATGCCATACTTTTAGCTGAAAATATGTAAAAATATGTATGTTATTGTGCGTTGCACATATTTTTTCTCAAAAACGGTAAGTCTGGCGTGGTTTTGACCATAACAAGATTTGTAGAGGCATTCATTACGAACATTTTAAACCAAAAATCTTAATTCTAGGCCTACTAGTTTCCGAGAAAATGAAAATAAACCAAATTATGCCATACTTTTAGCTGAAAATATGTATGTTATTGTGCGATGCACATATTTTTTCTCAAAAACGGTAAGTCTGGCGTGGTTTTGACCATAACAAGATTTGTAGAGGCATTCATTACGAACATTTTAAACCAAAAATCTTAATTCTAGGCCTACTAGTTTCCGAGAAAATGAAAATAAACCAAATTATGCCATACTTTTAGCTGAAAATATGTATGTTATTGTGCGATGCACATATTTTTTCTCAAAAACGGTAAGTCTGGCGTGGTTTTGACCATAACAAGATTTGTAGAGGCATTCATTACGAACATTTTAAACCAAAAATCTTAATTCTAGGCCTACTAGTTTCCGAGAAAATGAAAATAAACCAAATTATGCCATACTTTTAGCTGAAAATATGTATGTTATTGTGCGATGCACATATTTTTTCTCAAAAACGGTAAGTCTGGCGTGGTTTTGACCATAACAAGATTTGTAGAGGCATTCATTACGAACATTTTAAACCAAAAATCTTAATTCTAGGCCTACTAGTTTCCGAGAAAATGAAAATAAACCAAATTATGCCATACTTTTAGCTGAAAATATGTATGTTATTGTGCGATGCACATATTTTTTCTCAAAGACGGTAAGTCTGGCGTGGTTTTGACCATAACAAGATTTGTAGAGGCATTCATTACGAACATTTTAAACCAAAAATCTTAATTCTAGGCCTACTAGTTTCCGAGAAAATGAAAATAAACCAAATTATGCCATACTTTTAGCTGAAAATATGTATGTTATTGTGCGATGCACATATTTTTTCTCAAAAACGGTAAGTCTGGCGTGGTTTTGACCATAACAAGATTTGTAGAGGCATTCATTACGAACATTTTAAACCAAAAATCTTAATTCTAGGCCTACTAGTTTCCGAGAAAATGAAAATAAACCAAATTATGCCATACTTTTAGCTGAAAATATGTATGTTATTGTGCGATGCACATATTTTTTCTCAAAAACGGTAAGTCTGGCGTGGTTTTGACCATAACAAGATTTGTAGAGGCATTCATTACGAACATTTTAAACCAAAAATCTTAATTCTAGGCCTACTAGTTTCCGAGAAAATGAAAATAAACCAAATTATGCCATACTTTTAGCTGAAAATATGTATGTTATTGTGCGATGCACATATTTTTTCTCAAAAACGGTAAGTCTGGCGTGGTTTTGACCATAACAAGATTTGTAGAGGCATTCATTACGAACATTTTAAACCAAAAATCTTAATTCTAGGCCTACTAGTTTCCGAGAAAATGAAAATAAACCAAATTATGCCATACTTTTAGCTGAAAATATGTATGTTATTGTGCGATGCACATATTTTTTCTCAAAAACGGTAAGTCTGGCGTGGTTTTGACCATAACAAGATTTGTAGAGGCATTCATTACGAACATTTTAAACCAAAAATCTTAATTCTAGGCCTACTAGTTTCCGAGAAAATGAAAATAAACCAAATTATGCCATACTTTTAGCTGAAAATATGTATGTTATTGTGCGATGCACATATTTTTTCTCAAAAACGGTAAGTCTGGCGTGGTTTTGACCATAACAAGATTTGTAGAGGCATTCATTACGAACATTTTAAACCAAAAATCTTAATTCTAGGCCTACTAGTTTCCGAGAAAATGAAAATAAACCAAATTATGCCATACTTTTAGCTGAAAATATGTATGTTATTGTGCGATGCACATATTTTTTCTCAAAAACGGTAAGTCTGGCGTGGTTTTGACCATAACAAGATTTGTAGAGGCATTCATTACGAACATTTTAAACCAAAAATCTTAATTCTAGGCCTACTAGTTTCCGAGAAAATGAAAATAAACCAAATTATGCCATACTTTTAGCTGAAAATATGTATGTTATTGTGCGATGCACATATTTTTTCTCAAAAACGGTAAGTCTGGCGTGGTTTTGACCATAACAAGATTTGTAGAGGCATTCATTACGAACATTTTAAACCAAAAATCTTAATTCTAGGCCTACTAGTTTCCGAGAAAATGAAAATAAACCAAATTATGCCATACTTTTAGCTGAAAATATGTAAAAATATGTATGTTATTGTGCGTTGCACATATTTTTTCTCAAAAACGGTAAGTCTGGCGTGGTTTTGACCATAACAAGATTTGTAGAGGCATTCATTACGAACATTTTAAACCAAAAATCTTAATTCTAGGCCTACTAGTTTCCGAGAAAATGAAAATAAACCAAATTATGCCATACTTTTAGCTGAAAATATGTAAAAATATGTATGTTATTGTGCGTTGCACATATTTTTTCTCAAAAACGGTAAGTCTGGCGTGGTTTTGACCATAACAAGATTTGTAGAGGCATTCATTACGAACATTTTAAACCAAAAATCTTAATTCTAGGCCTACTAGTTTCCGAGAAAATGAAAATAAACCAAATTATGCCATACTTTTAGCTGAAAATATGTATGTTATTGTGCGATGCACATATTTTTTCTCAAAAACGGTAAGTCTGGCGTGGTTTTGACCATAACAAGATTTGTAGAGGCATTCATTACGAACATTTTAAACCAAAAATCTTAATTCTAGGCCTACTAGTTTCCGAGAAAATGAAAATAAACCAAATTATGCCATACTTTTAGCTGAAAATATGTATGTTATTGTGCGATGCACATATTTTTTCTCAAAAACGGTAAGTCTGGCGTGGTTTTGACCATAACAAGATTTGTAGAGGCATTCATTACGAACATTTTAAACCAAAAATCTTAATTCTAGGCCTACTAGTTTCCGAGAAAATGAAAATAAACCAAATTATGCCATACTTTTAGCTGAAAATATGTATGTTATTGTGCGATGCACATATTTTTTCTCAAAAACGGTAAGTCTGGCGTGGTTTTGACCATAACAAGATTTGTAGAGGCATTCATTACGAACATTTTAAACCAAAAATCTTAATTCTAGGCCTACTAGTTTCCGAGAAAATGAAAATAAACCAAATTATGCCATACTTTTAGCTGAAAATATGTATGTTATTGTGCGATGCACATATTTTTTCTCAAAAACGGTAAGTCTGGCGTGGTTTTGACCATAACAAGATTTGTAGAGGCATTCATTACGAACATTTTAAACCAAAAATCTTAATTCTAGGCCTACTAGTTTCCGAGAAAATGAAAATAAACCAAATTATGCCATACTTTTAGCTGAAAATATGTATGTTATTGTGCGATGCACATATTTTTTCTCAAAAACGGTAAGTCTGGCGTGGTTTTGACCATAACAAGATTTGTAGAGGCATTCATTACGAACATTTTAAACCAAAAATCTTAATTCTAGGCCTACTAGTTTCCGAGAAAATGAAAATAAACCAAATTATGCCATACTTTTAGCTGAAAATATGTATGTTATTGTGCGATGCACATATTTTTTCTCAAAAACGGTAAGTCTGGCGTGGTTTTGACCATAACAAGATTTGTAGAGGCATTCATTACGAACATTTTAAACCAAAAATCTTAATTCTAGGCCTACTAGTTTCCGAGAAAATGAAAATAAACCAAATTATGCCATACTTTTAGCTGAAAATATGTAAAAATATGTATGTTATTGTGCGTTGCACATATTTTTTCTCAAAAACGGTAAGTTTGGCGTGGTTTTGACCATAACAAGATTTGTAGAGGCATTCATTACGAACATTTTAAACCAAAAATCTTAATTCTAGGCCTACTAGTTTCCGAGAAAATGAAAATAAACCAAATTATGCCATACTTTTAGCTGAAAATATGTAAAAATATGTATGTTATTGTGCGATGCACATATTTTTTCTCAAAAACGGTAAGTCTGGCGTGGTTTTGACCATAACAAGATTTGTAGAGGCATTCATTACGAACATTTTAAACCAAAAATCTTAATTCTAGGCCTACTAGTTTCCGAGAAAATGAAAATAAACCAAATTATGCCATACTTTTAGCTGAAAATATGTATGTTATTGTGCGATGCACATATTTTTTCTCAAAAACGGTAAGTCTGGCGTGGTTTTGACCATAACAAGATTTGTAGAGGCATTCATTACGAACATTTTAAACCAAAAATCTTAATTCTAGGCCTACTAGTTTCCGAGAAAATGAAAATAAACCAAATTATGCCATACTTTTAGCTGAAAATATGTATGTTATTGTGCGATGCACATATTTTTTCTCAAAAACGGTAAGTCTGGCGTGGTTTTGACCATAACAAGATTTGTAGAGGCATTCATTACGAACATTTTAAACCAAAAATCTTAATTCTAGGCCTACTAGTTTCCGAGAAAATGAAAATAAACCAAATTATGCCATACTTTTAGCTGAAAATATGTATGTTATTGTGCGATGCACATATTTTTTCTCAAAAACGGTAAGTCTGGCGTGGTTTTGACCATAACAAGATTTGTAGAGGCATTCATTACGAACATTTTAAACCAAAAATCTTAATTCTAGGCCTACTAGTTTCCGAGAAAATGAAAATAAACCAAATTATGCCATACTTTTAGCTGAAAATATGTATGTTATTGTGCGATGCACATATTTTTTCTCAAAAACGGTAAGTCTGGCGTGGTTTTGACCATAACAAGATTTGTAGAGGCATTCATTACGAACATTTTAAACCAAAAATCTTAATTCTAGGCCTACTAGTTTCCGAGAAAATGAAAATAAACCAAATTATGCCATACTTTTAGCTGAAAATATGTATGTTATTGTGCGATGCACATATTTTTTCTCAAAAACGGTAAGTCTGGCGTGGTTTTGACCATAACAAGATTTGTAGAGGCATTCATTACGAACATTTTAAACCAAAAATCTTAATTCTAGGCCTACTAGTTTCCGAGAAAATGAAAATAAACCAAATTATGCCATACTTTTAGCTGAAAATATGTATGTTATTGTGCGATGCACATATTTTTTCTCAAAAACGGTAAGTCTGGCGTGGTTTTGACCATAACAAGATTTGTAGAGGCATTCATTACGAACATTTTAAACCAAAAATCTTAATTCTAGGCCTACTAGTTTCCGAGAAAATGAAAATAAACCAAATTATGCCATACTTTTAGCTGAAAATATGTAAAAATATGTATGTTATTGTGCGTTGCACATATTTTTTCTCAAAAACGGTAAGTCTGGCGTGGTTTTGACCATAACAAGATTTGTAGAGGCATTCATTACGAACATTTTAAACCAAAAATCTTAATTCTAGGCCTACTAGTTTCCGAGAAAATGAAAATAAACCAAATTATGCCATACTTTTAGCTGAAAATATGTAAAAATATGTATGTTATTGTGCGTTGCACATATTTTTTCTCAAAAACGGTAAGTCTGGCGTGGTTTTGACCATAACAAGATTTGTAGAGGCATTCATTACGAACATTTTAAACCAAAAATCTTAATTCTAGGCCTACTAGTTTCCGAGAAAATGAAAATAAACCAAATTATGCCATACTTTTAGCTGAAAATATGTATGTTATTGTGCGATGCACATATTTTTTCTCAAAAACGGTAAGTCTGGCGTGGTTTTGACCATAACAAGATTTGTAGAGGCATTCATTACGAACATTTTAAACCAAAAATCTTAATTCTAGGCCTACTAGTTTCCGAGAAAATGAAAATAAACCAAATTATGCCATACTTTTAGCTGAAAATATGTAAAAATATGTATGTTATTGTGCGTTGCACATATTTTTTCTCAAAAACGGTAAGTCTGGCGTGGTTTTGACCATAACAAGATTTGTAGAGGCATTCATTACGAACATTTTAAACCAAAAATCTTAATTCTAGGCCTACTAGTTTCCGAGAAAATGAAAATAAACCAAATTATGCCATACTTTTAGCTGAAAATATGTAAAAATATGTATGTTATTGTGCGATGCACATATTTTTTCTCAAAAACGGTAAGTCTGGCGTGGTTTTGACCATAACAAGATTTGTAGAGGCATTCATTACGAACATTTTAAACCAAAAATCTTAATTCTAGGCCTACTAGTTTCCGAGAAAATGAAAATAAACCAAATTATGCCATACTTTTAGCTGAAAATATGTAAAAATATGTATGTTATTGTGCGTTGCACATATTTTTTCTCAAAAACGGTAAGTCTGGCGTGGTTTTGACCATAACAAGATTTGTAGAGGCATTCATTACGAACATTTTAAACCAAAAATCTTAATTCTAGGCCTACTAGTTTCCGAGAAAATGAAAATAAACCAAATTATGCCATACTTTTAGCTGAAAATATGTATGTTATTGTGCGATGCACATATTTTTTCTCAAAAACGGTAAGTCTGGCGTGGTTTTGACCATAACAAGATTTGTAGAGGCATTCATTACGAACATTTTAAACCAAAAATCTTAATTCTAGGCCTACTAGTTTCCGAGAAAATGAAAATAAACCAAATTATGCCATACTTTTAGCTGAAAATATGTATGTTATTGTGCGATGCACATATTTTTTCTCAAAAACGGTAAGTCTGGCGTGGTTTTGACCATAACAAGATTTGTAGAGGCATTCATTACGAACATTTTAAACCAAAAATCTTAATTCTAGGCCTACTAGTTTCCGAGAAAATGAAAATAAACCAAATTATGCCATACTTTTAGCTGAAAATATGTAAAAATATGTATGTTATTGTGCGTTGCACATATTTTTTCTCAAAAACGGTAAGTCTGGCGTGGTTTTGACCATAACAAGATTTGTAGAGGCATTCATTACGAACATTTTAAACCAAAAATCTTAATTCTAGGCCTACTAGTTTCCGAGAAAATGAAAATAAACCAAATTATGCCATACTTTTAGCTGAAAATATGTATGTTATTGTGCGATGCACATATTTTTTCTCAAAAACGGTAAGTCTGGCGTGGTTTTGACCATAACAAGATTTGTAGAGGCATTCATTACGAACATTTTAAACCAAAAATCTTAATTCTAGGCCTACTAGTTTCCGAGAAAATGAAAATAAACCAAATTATGCCATACTTTTAGCTGAAAATATGTATGTTATTGTGCGATGCACATATTTTTTCTCAAAAACGGTAAGTCTGGCGTGGTTTTGACCATAACAAGATTTGTAGAGGCATTCATTACGAACATTTTAAACCAAAAATCTTAATTCTAGGCCTACTAGTTTCCGAGAAAATGAAAATAAACCAAATTATGCCATACTTTTAGCTGAAAATATGTAAAAATATGTATGTTATTGTGCGTTGCACATATTTTTTCTCAAAAACGGTAAGTCTGGCGTGGTTTTGACCATAACAAGATTTGTAGAGGCATTCATTACGAACATTTTAAACCAAAAATCTTAATTCTAGGCCTACTAGTTTCCGAGAAAATGAAAATAAACCAAATTATGCCATACTTTTAGCTGAAAATATGTATGTTATTGTGCGATGCACATATTTTTTCTCAAAAACGGTAAGTCTGGCGTGGTTTTGACCATAACAAGATTTGTAGAGGCATTCATTACGAACATTTTAAACCAAAAATCTTAATTCTAGGCCTACTAGTTTCCGAGAAAATGAAAATAAACCAAATTATGCCATACTTTTAGCTGAAAATATGTATGTTATTGTGCGATGCACATATTTTTTCTCAAAAACGGTAAGTCTGGCGTGGTTTTGACCATAACAAGATTTGTAGAGGCATTCATTACGAACATTTTAAACCAAAAATCTTAATTCTAGGCCTACTAGTTTCCGAGAAAATGAAAATAAACCAAATTATGCCATACTTTTAGCTGAAAATATGTAAAAATATGTATGTTATTGTGCGTTGCACATATTTTTTCTCAAAAACGGTAAGTCTGGCGTGGTTTTGACCATAACAAGATTTGTAGAGGCATTCATTACGAACATTTTAAACCAAAAATCTTAATTCTAGGCCTACTAGTTTCCGAGAAAATGAAAATAAACCAAATTATGCCATACTTTTAGCTGAAAATATGTATGTTATTGTGCGATGCACATATTTTTTCTCAAAAACGGTAAGTCTGGCGTGGTTTTGACCATAACAAGATTTGTAGAGGCATTCATTACGAACATTTTAAACCAAAAATCTTAATTCTAGGCCTACTAGTTTCCGAGAAAATGAAAATAAACCAAATTATGCCATACTTTTAGCTGAAAATATGTATGTTATTGTGCGATGCACATATTTTTTCTCAAAAACGGTAAGTCTGGCGTGGTTTTGACCATAACAAGATTTGTAGAGGCATTCATTACGAACATTTTAAACCAAAAATCTTAATTCTAGGCCTACTAGTTTCCGAGAAAATGAAAATAAACCAAATTATGCCATACTTTTAGCTGAAAATATGTATGTTATTGTGCGATGCACATATTTTTTCTCAAAAACGGTAAGTCTGGCGTGGTTTTGACCATAACAAGATTTGTAGAGGCATTCATTACGAACATTTTAAACCAAAAATCTTAATTCTAGGCCTACTAGTTTCCGAGAAAATGAAAATAAACCAAATTATGCCATACTTTTAGCTGAAAATATGTATGTTATTGTGCGATGCACATATTTTTTCTCAAAAACGGTAAGTCTGGCGTGGTTTTGACCATAACAAGATTTGTAGAGGCATTCATTACGAACATTTTAAACCAAAAATCTTAATTCTAGGCCTACTAGTTTCCGAGAAAATGAAAATAAACCAAATTATGCCATACTTTTAGCTGAAAATATGTATGTTATTGTGCGATGCACATATTTTTTCTCAAAAACGGTAAGTCTGGCGTGGTTTTGACCATAACAAGATTTGTAGAGGCATTCATTACGAACATTTTAAACCAAAAATCTTAATTCTAGGCCTACTAGTTTCCGAGAAAATGAAAATAAACCAAATTATGCCATACTTTTAGCTGAAAATATGTAAAAATATGTATGTTATTGTGCGTTGCACATATTTTTTCTCAAAAGCGGTAAGTCTGGCGTGGTTTTGACCATAACAAGATTTGTAGAGGCATTCATTACGAACATTTTAAACCAAAAATCTTAATTCTAGGCCTACTAGTTTCCGAGAAAATGAAAATAAACCAAATTATGCCATACTTTTAGCTGAAAATATGTAAAAATATGTATGTTATTGTGCGTTGCACATATTTTTTCTCAAAAACGGTAAGTCTGGCGTGGTTTTGACCATAACAAGATTTGTAGAGGCATTCATTACGAACATTTTAAACCAAAAATCTTAATTCTAGGCCTACTAGTTTCCGAGAAAATGAAAATAAACCAAATTATGCCATACTTTTAGCTGAAAATATGTATGTTATTGTGCGATGCACATATTTTTTCTCAAAAACGGTAAGTCTGGCGTGGTTTTGACCATAACAAGATTTGTAGAGGCATTCATTACGAACATTTTAAACCAAAAATCTTAATTCTAGGCCTACTAGTTTCCGAGAAAATGAAAATAAACCAAATTATGCCATACTTTTAGCTGAAAATATGTATGTTATTGTGCGATGCACATATTTTTTCTCAAAAACGGTAAGTCTGGCGTGGTTTTGACCATAACAAGATTTGTAGAGGCATTCATTACGAACATTTTAAACCAAAAATCTTAATTCTAGGCCTACTAGTTTCCGAGAAAATGAAAATAAACCAAATTATGCCATACTTTTAGCTGAAAATATGTATGTTATTGTGCGATGCACATATTTTTTCTCAAAAACGGTAAGTCTGGCGTGGTTTTGACCATAACAAGATTTGTAGAGGCATTCATTACGAACATTTTAAACCAAAAATCTTAATTCTAGGCCTACTAGTTTCCGAGAAAATGAAAATAAACCAAATTATGCCATACTTTTAGCTGAAAATATGTATGTTATTGTGCGATGCACATATTTTTTCTCAAAAACGGTAAGTCTGGCGTGGTTTTGACCATAACAAGATTTGTAGAGGCATTCATTACGAACATTTTAAACCAAAAATCTTAATTCTAGGCCTACTAGTTTCCGAGAAAATGAAAATAAACCAAATTATGCCATACTTTTAGCTGAAAATATGTAAAAATATGTATGTTATTGTGCGTTGCACATATTTTTTCTCAAAAACGGTAAGTCTGGCGTGGTTTTGACCATAACAAGATTTGTAGAGGCATTCATTACGAACATTTTAAACCAAAAATCTTAATTCTAGGCCTACTAGTTTCCGAGAAAATGAAAATAAACCAAATTATGCCATACTTTTAGCTGAAAATATGTATGTTATTGTGCGATGCACATATTTTTTCTCAAAAACGGTAAGTCTGGCGTGGTTTTGACCATAACAAGATTTGTAGAGGCATTCATTACGAACATTTTAAACCAAAAATCTTAATTCTAGGCCTACTAGTTTCCGAGAAAATGAAAATAAACCAAATTATGCCATACTTTTAGCTGAAAATATGTAAAAATATGTATGTTATTGTGCGTTGCACATATTTTTTCTCAAAAACGGTAAGTCTGGCGTGGTTTTGACCATAACAAGATTTGTAGAGGCATTCATTACGAACATTTTAAACCAAAAATCTTAATTCTAGGCCTACTAGTTTCCGAGAAAATGAAAATAAACCAAATTATGCCATACTTTTAGCTGAAAATATGTAAAAATATGTATGTTATTGTGCGTTGCACATATTTTTTCTCAAAAACGGTAAGTCTGGCGTGGTTTTGACCATAACAAGATTTGTAGAGGCATTCATTACGAACATTTTAAACCAAAAATCTTAATTCTAGGCCTACTAGTTTCCGAGAAAATGAAAATAAACCAAATTATGCCATACTTTTAGCTGAAAATATGTATGTTATTGTGCGATGCACATATTTTTTCTCAAAAACGGTAAGTCTGGCGTGGTTTTGACCATAACAAGATTTGTAGAGGCATTCATTACGAACATTTTAAACCAAAAATCTTAATTCTAGGCCTACTAGTTTCCGAGAAAATGAAAATAAACCAAATTATGCCATACTTTTAGCTGAAAATATGTATGTTATTGTGCGATGCACATATTTTTTCTCAAAAACGGTAAGTCTGGCGTGGTTTTGACCATAACAAGATTTGTAGAGGCATTCATTACGAACATTTTAAACCAAAAATCTTAATTCTAGGCCTACTAGTTTCCGAGAAAATGAAAATAAACCAAATTATGCCATACTTTTAGCTGAAAATATGTATGTTATTGTGCGATGCACATATTTTTTCTCAAAAACGGTAAGTCTGGCGTGGTTTTGACCATAACAAGATTTGTAGAGGCATTCATTACGAACATTTTAAACCAAAAATCTTAATTCTAGGCCTACTAGTTTCCGAGAAAATGAAAATAAACCAAATTATGCCATAATTTTAGCTGAAAATATGTAAAAATATGTATGTTATTGTGCGTTGCACATATTTTTTCTCAAAAACGGTAAGTCTGGCGTGGTTTTGACCATAACAAGATTTGTAGAGGCATTCATTACGAACATTTTAAACCAAAAATCTTAATTCTAGGCCTACTAGTTTCCGAGAAAATGAAAATAAACCAAATTATGCCATACTTTTAGCTGAAAATATGTAAAAATATGTATGTTATTGTGCGTTGCACATATTTTTTCTCAAAAACGGTAAGTCTGGCGTGGTTTTGACCACAACAAGATTTGTAGAGGCATTCATTACGAACATTTTAAACCAAAAATCTTAATTCTAGGCCTACTAGTTTCCGAGAAAATGAAAATAAACCAAATTATGCCATACTTTTAGCTGAAAATATGTATGTTATTGTGCGATGCACATATTTTTTCTCAAAAACGGTAAGTCTGGCGTGGTTTTGACCATAACAAGATTTGTAGAGGCATTCATTACGAACATTTTAAACCAAAAATCTTAATTCTAGGCCTACTAGTTTCCGAGAAAATGAAAATAAACCAAATTATGCCATACTTTTAGCTGAAAATATGTATGTTATTGTGCGATGCACATATTTTTTCTCAAAAACGGTAAGTCTGGCGTGGTTTTGACCATAACAAGATTTGTAGAGGCATTCATTACGAACATTTTAAACCAAAAATCTTAACCCTAGGCCTACTAGTTTCCGAGAAAATGAAAATAAACCAAATTATGCCATACTTTTAGCTGAAAATATGTATGTTATTGTGCGATGCACATATTTTTTCTCAAAAACGGTAAGTCTGGCGTGGTTTTGACCATAACAAGATTTGTAGAGGCATTCATTACGAACATTTTAAACCAAAAATCTTAATTCTAGGCCTACTAGTTTCCGAGAAAATGAAAATAAACCAAATTATGCCATACTTTTAGCTGAAAATATGTAAAAATATGTATGTTATTGTGCGTTGCACATATTTTTTCTCAAAAACGGTAAGTCTGGCGTGGTTTTGACCATAACAAGATTTGTAGAGGCATTCATTACGAACATTTTAAACCAAAAATCTTAATTCTAGGCCTACTAGTTTCCGAGAAAATGAAAATAAACCAAATTATGCCATACTTTTAGCTGAAAATATGTATGTTATTGTGCGATGCACATATTTTTTCTCAAAAACGGTAAGTCTGGCGTGGTTTTGACCATAACAAGATTTGTAGAGGCATTCATTACGAACATTTTAAACCAAAAATCTTAATTCTAGGCCTACTAGTTTCCGAGAAAATGAAAATAAACCAAATTATGCCATACTTTTAGCTGAAAATATGTATGTTATTGTGCGATGCACATATTTTTTCTCAAAAACGGTAAGTCTGGCGTGGTTTTGACCATAACAAGATTTGTAGAGGCATTCATTACGAACATTTTAAACCAAAAATCTTAATTCTAGGCCTACTAGTTTCCGAGAAAATGAAAATAAACCAAATTATGCCATACTTTTAGCTGAAAATATGTAAAAATATGTATGTTATTGTGCGTTGCACATATTTTTTCTCAAAAACGGTAAGTCTGGCGTGGTTTTGACCATAACAAGATTTGTAGAGGCATTCATTACGAACATTTTAAACCAAAAATCTTAATTCTAGGCCTACTAGTTTCCGAGAAAATGAAAATAAACCAAATTATGCCATACTTTTAGCTGAAAATATGTATGTTATTGTGCGATGCACATATTTTTTCTCAAAAACGGTAAGTCTGGCGTGGTTTTGACCATAACAAGATTTGTAGAGGCATTCATTACGAACATTTTAAACCAAAAATCTTAATTCTAGGCCTACTAGTTTCCGAGAAAATGAAAATAAACCAAATTATGCCATACTTTTAGCTGAAAATATGTATGTTATTGTGCGATGCACATATTTTTTCTCAAAAACGGTAAGTCTGGCGTGGTTTTGACCATAACAAGATTTGTAGAGGCATTCATTACGAACATTTTAAACCAAAAATCTTAATTCTAGGCCTACTAGTTTCCGAGAAAATGAAAATAAACCAAATTATGCCATACTTTTAGCTGAAAATATGTAAAAATATGTATGTTATTGTGCGTTGCACATATTTTTTCTCAAAAACGGTAAGTCTGGCGTGGTTTTGACCATAACAAGATTTGTAGAGGCATTCATTACGAACATTTTAAACCAAAAATCTTAATTCTAGGCCTACTAGTTTCCGAGAAAATGAAAATAAACCAAATTATGCCATACTTTTAGCTGAAAATATGTATGTTATTGTGCGATGCACATATTTTTTCTCAAAAACGGTAAGTCTGGCGTGGTTTTGACCATAACAAGATTTGTAGAGGCATTCATAACGAACATTTTAAACCAAAAATCTTAATTCTAGGCCTACTAGTTTCCGAGAAAATTAAAATAAACCAAATTATGCCATACTTTTAGCTGAAAATATGTATGTTATTGTGCGATGCACATATTTTTTCTCAAAAACGGTAAGTCTGGCGTGGTTTTGACCATAACAAGATTTGTAGAGGCATTCATTACGAACATTTTAAACCAAAAATCTTAATTCTAGGCCTACTAGTTTCCGAGAAAATGAAAATAAACCAAATTATGCCATACTTTTAGCTGAAAATATGTATGTTATTGTGCGATGCACATATTTTTTCTCAAAAACGGTAAGTCTGGCGTGGTTTTGACCATAACAAGATTTGTAGAGGCATTCATTACGAACATTTTAAACCAAAAATCTTAATTCTAGGCCTACTAGTTTCCGAGAAAATGAAAATAAACCAAATTATGCCATACTTTTAGCTGAAAATATGTATGTTATTGTGCGATGCACATATTTTTTCTCAAAAACGGTAAGTCTGGCGTGGTTTTGACCATAACAAGATTTGTAGAGGCATTCATTACGAACATTTTAAACCAAAAATCTTAATTCTAGGCCTACTAGTTTCCGAGAAAATGAAAATAAACCAAATTATGCCATACTTTTAGCTGAAAATATGTAAAAATATGTATGTTATTGTGCGTTGCACATATTTTTTCTCAAAAACGGTAAGTCCGGCGTGGTTTTGACCATAACAAGATTTGTAGAGGCATTCATTACGAACATTTTAAACCAAAAATCTTAATTCTAGGCCTACTAGTTTCCGAGAAAATGAAAATAAACCAAATTATGCCATACTTTTAGCTGAAAATATGTAAAAATATGTATGTTATTGTGCGTTGCACATATTTTTTCTCAAAAACGGTAAGTCTGGCGTGGTTTTGACCATAACAAGATTTGTAGAGGCATTCATTACGAACATTTTAAACCAAAAATCTTAATTCTAGGCCTACTAGTTTCCGAGAAAATGAAAATAAACCAAATTATGCCATACTTTTAGCTGAAAATATGTATGTTATTGTGCGATGCACATATTTTTTCTCAAAAACGGTAAGTCTGGCGTGGTTTTGACCATAACAAGATTTGTAGAGGCATTCATTACGAACATTTTAAACCAAAAATCTTAATTCTAGGCCTACTAGTTTCCGAGAAAATGAAAATAAACCAAATTATGCCATACTTTTAGCTGAAAATATGTAAAAATATGTATGTTATTGTGCGTTGCACATATTTTTTCTCAAAAACGGTAAGTCTGGCGTGGTTTTGACCATAACAAGATTTGTAGAGGCATTCATTACGAACATTTTAAACCAAAAATCTTAATTCTAGGCCTACTAGTTTCCGAGAAAATGAAAATAAACCAAATTATGCCATACTTTTAGCTGAAAATATGTAAAAATATGTATGTTATTGTGCGTTGCACATATTTTTTCTCAAAAACGGTAAGTCTGGCGTGGTTTTGACCATAACAAGATTTGTAGAGGCATTCATTACGAACATTTTAAACCAAAAATCTTAATTCTAGGCCTACTAGTTTCCGAGAAAATGAAAATAAACCAAATTATGCCATACTTTTAGCTGAAAATATGTATGTTATTGTGCGATGCACATATTTTTTCTCAAAAACGGTAAGTCTGGCGTGGTTTTGACCATAACAAGATTTGTAGAGGCATTCATTACGAACATTTTAAACCAAAAATCTTAATTCTAGGCCTACTAGTTTCCGAGAAAATGAAAATAAACCAAATTATGCCATACTTTTAGCTGAAAATATGTAAAAATATGTATGTTATTGTGCGTTGCACATATTTTTTCTCAAAAACGGTAAGTCTGGCGTGGTTTTGACCATAACAAGATTTGTAGAGGCATTCATTACGAACATTTTAAACCAAAAATCTTAATTCTAGGCCTACTAGTTTCCGAGAAAATGAAAATAAACCAAATTATGCCATACTTTTAGCTGAAAATATGTATGTTATTGTGCGATGCACATATTTTTTCTCAAAAACGGTAATTCTGGCGTGGTTTTGACCATAACAAGATTTGTAGAGGCATTCATTACGAACATTTTAAACCAAAAATCTTAATTCTAGGCCTACTAGTTTCCGAGAAAATGAAAATAAACCAAATTATGCCATACTTTTAGCTGAAAATATGTAAAAATATGTATGTTATTGTGCGATGCACATATTTTTTCTCAAAAACGGTAAGTCTGGCGTGGTTTTGACCATAACAAGATTAGTAGAGGCATTCATTACGAACATTTTAAACCAAAAATCTTAATTCTAGGCCTACTAGTTTCCGAGAAAATGAAAATAAACCAAATTATGCCATACTTTTAGCTGAAAATATGTATGTTATTGTGCGATGCACATATTTTTTCTCAAAAACGGTAAGTCTGGCGTGGTTTTGACCATAACAAGATTTGTAGAGGCATTCATTACAAACATTTTAAACCAAAAATCTTAATTCTAGGCCTACTAGTTTCCGAGAAAATGAAAATAAACCAAATTATGCCATACTTTTAGCTGAAAATATGTATGTTATTGTGCGATGCACATATTTTTTCTCAAAAACGGTAAGTCTGGCGTGGTTTTGACCATAACAAGATTTGTAGAGGCATTCATTACGAACATTTTAAACCAAAAATCTTAATTCTAGGCCTACTAGTTTCCGAGAAAATGAAAATAAACCAAATTATGCCATACTTTTAGCTGAAAATATGTAAAAATATGTATGTTATTGTGCGTTGCACATATTTTTTCTCAAAAACGGTAAGTCTGGCGTGGTTTTGACCATAACAAGATTTGTAGAGGCATTCATTACGAACATTTTAAACCAAAAATCTTAATTCTAGGCCTACTAGTTTCCGAGAAAATGAAAATAAACCAAATTATGCCATACTTTTAGCTGAAAATATGTAAAAATATGTATGTTATTGTGCGTTGCACATATTTTTTCTCAAAAACGGTAAGTCTGGCGTGGTTTTGACCATAACAAGATTTGTAGAGGCATTCATTACGAACATTTTAAACCAAAAATCTTAATTCTAGGCCTACTAGTTTCCGAGAAAATGAAAATAAACCAAATTATGCCATACTTTTAGCTGAAAATATGTAAAAATATGTATGTTATTGTGCGTTGCACATATTTTTTCTCAAAAACGGTAAGTCTGGCGTGGTTTTGACCATAACAAGATTTGTAGAGGCATTCATTACGAACATTTTAAACCAAAAATCTTAATTCTAGGCCTACTAGTTTCCGAGAAAATGAAAATAAACCAAATTATGCCATACTTTTAGCTGAAAATATGTAAAAATATGTATGTTATTGTGCGTTGCACATATTTTTTCTCAAAAACGGTAAGTCTGGCGTGGTTTTGACCATAACAAGATTTGTAGAGGCATTCATTACGAACATTTTAAACCAAAAATCTTAATTCTAGGCCTACTAGTTTCCGAGAAAATGAAAATAAACCAAATTATGCCATACTTTTAGCTGAAAATATGTATGTTATTGTGCGATGCACATATTTTTTCTCAAAAACGGTAAGTCTGGCGTGGTTTTGACCATAACAAGATTTGTAGAGGCATTCATTACGAACATTTTAAACCAAAAATCTTAATTCTAGGCCTACTAGTTTCCGAGAAAATGAAAATAAACCAAATTATGCCATACTTTTAGCTGAAAATATGTAAAAATATGTATGTTATTGTGCGTTGCACATATTTTTTCTCAGAAACGGTAAGTCTGGCGTGGTTTTGACCATAACAAGATTTGTAGAGGCATTCATTACGAACATTTTAAACCAAAAATCTTAATTCTAGGCCTACTAGTTTCCGAGAAAATGAAAATAAACCAAATTATGCCATACTTTTAGCTGAAAATATGTAAAAATATGTATGTTATTGTGCGTTGCACATATTTTTTCTCAAAAACGGTAAGTCTGGCGTGGTTTTGACCATAACAAGATTTGTAGAGGCATTCATTACGAACATTTTAAACCAAAAATCTTAATTCTAGGCCTACTAGTTTCCGAGAAAATGAAAATAAACCAAATTATGCCATACTTTTAGCTGAAAATATGTATGTTATTGTGCGATGCACATATTTTTTCTCAAAAACGGTAAGTCTGGCGTGGTTTTGACCATAACAAGATTTGTAGAGGCATTCATTACGAACATTTTAAACCAAAAATCTTAATTCTAGGCCTACTAGTTTCCGAGAAAATGAAAATAAACCAAATTATGCCATACTTTTAGCTGAAAATATGTAAAAATATGTATGTTATTGTGCGTTGCACATATTTTTTCTCAAAAACGGTAAGTCTGGCGTGGTTTTGACCATAACAAGATTTGTAGAGGCATTCATTACGAACATTTTAAACCAAAAATCTTAATTCTAGGCCTACTAGTTTCCGAGAAAATGAAAATAAACCAAATTATGCCATACTTTTAGCTGAAAATATGTATGTTATTGTGCGATGCACATATTTTTTCTCAAAAACGGTAAGTCTGGCGTGGTTTTGACCATAACAAGATTTGTAGAGGCATTCATTACGAACATTTTAAACCAAAAATCTTAATTCTAGGCCTACTAGTTTCCGAGAAAATGAAAATAAACCAAATTATGCCATACTTTTAGCTGAAAATATGTATGTTATTGTGCGATGCACATATTTTTTCTCAAAAACGGTAAGTCTGGCGTGGTTTTGACCATAACAAGATTTGTAGAGGCATTCATTACGAACATTTTAAACCAAAAATCTTAATTCTAGGCCTACTAGTTTCCGAGAAAATGAAAATAAACCAAATTATGCCATACTTTTAGCTGAAAATATGTAAAAATATGTATGTTATTGTGCGATGCACATATTTTTTCTCAAAAACGGTAAGTCTGGCGTGGTTTTGACCATAACAAGATTTGTAGAGGCATTCATTACGAACATTTTAAACCAAAAATCTTAATTCTAGGCCTACTAGTTTCCGAGAAAATGAAAATAAACCAAATTATGCCATACTTTTAGCTGAAAATATGTATGTTATTGTGCGATGCACATATTTTTTCTCAAAAACGGTAAGTCTGGCGTGGTTTTGACCATAACAAGTATTGTAGAGGCATTCATTACGAACATTTTAAACCAAAAATCTTAATTCTAGGCCTACTAGTTTCCGAGAAAATGAAAATAAACCAAATTATGCCATACTTTTAGCTGAAAATATGTAAAAATATGTATGTTATTGTGCGTTGCACATATTTTTTCTCAAAAACGGTAAGTCTGGCGTGGTTTTGACCATAACAAGATTTGTAGAGGCATTCATTACGAACATTTTAAACCAAAAATCTTAATTCTAGGCCTACTAGTTTCCGAGAAAATGAAAATAAACCAAATTATGCCATACTTTTAGCTGAAAATATGTATGTTATTGTGCGATGCACATATTTTTTCTCAAAAACGGTAAGTCTGGCGTGGTTTTGACCATAACAAGATTTGTAGAGGCATTCATTACGAACATTTTAAACCAAAAATCTTAATTCTAGGCCTACTAGTTTCCGAGAAAATGAAAATAAACCAAATTATGCCATACTTTTAGCTGAAAATATGTATGTTATTGTGCGATGCACATATTTTTTCTCAAAAACGGTAAGTCTGGCGTGGTTTTGACCATAACAAGATTTGTAGAGGCATTCATTACGAACATTTTAAACCAAAAATCTTAATTCTAGGCCTACTAGTTTCCGAGAAAATGAAAATAAACCAAATTATGCCATACTTTTAGCTGAAAATATGTAAAAATATGTATGTTATTGTGCGTTGCACATATTTTTTCTCAAAAACGGTAAGTCTGGCGTGGTTTTGACCATAACAAGATTTGTAGAGGCATTCATTACGAACATTTTAAACCAAAAATCTTAATTCTAGGCCTACTAGTTTCCGAGAAAATGAAAATAAACCAAATTATGCCATACTTTTAGCTGAAAATATGTATGTTATTGTGCGATGCACATATTTTTTCTCAAAAACGGTAAGTCTGGCGTGGTTTTGACCATAACAAGATTTGTAGAGGCATTCATTACGAACATTTTAAACCAAAAATCTTAATTCTAGGCCTACTAGTTTCCGAGAAAATGAAAATAAACCAAATTATGCCATACTTTTAGCTGAAAATATGTAAAAATATGTATGTTATTGTGCGTTGCACATATTTTTTCTCAAAAACGGTAAGTCTGGCGTGGTTTTGACCATAACAAGATTTGTAGAGGCATTCATTACGAACATTTTAAACCAAAAATCTTAATTCTAGGCCTACTAGTTTCCGAGAAAATGAAAATAAACCAAATTATGCCATACTTTTAGCTGAAAATATGTATGTTATTGTGCGATGCACATATTTTTTCTCAAAAACGGTAAGTCTGGCGTGGTTTTGACCATAACAAGATTTGTAGAGGCATTCATTACGAACATTTTAAACCAAAAATCTTAATTCTAGGCCTACTAGTTTCCGAGAAAATGAAAATAAACCAAATTATGCCATACTTTTAGCTGAAAATATGTAAAAATATGTATGTTATTGTGCGTTGCACATATTTTTTCTCAAAAACGGTAAGTCTGGCGTGGTTTTGACCATAACAAGATTTGTAGAGGCATTCATTACGAACATTTTAAACCAAAAATCTTAATTCTAGGCCTACTAGTTTCCGAGAAAATGAAAATAAACCAAATTATGCCATACTTTTAGCTGAAAATATGTAAAAATATGTATGTTATTGTGCGTTGCACATATTTTTTCTCAAAAACGGTAAGTCTGGCGTGGTTTTGACCATAACAAGATTTGTAGAGGCATTCATTACGAACATTTTAAACCAAAAATCTTAATTCTAGGCCTACTAGTTTCCGAGAAAATGAAAATAAACCAAATTATGCCATACTTTTAGCTGAAAATATGTATGTTATTGTGCGATGCACATATTTTTTCTCAAAAACGGTAAGTCTGGCGTGGTTTTGACCATAACAAGATTTGTAGAGGCATTCATTACGAACATTTTAAACCAAAAATCTTAATTCTAGGCCTACTAGTTTCCGAGAAAATGAAAATAAACCAAATTATGCCATACTTTTAGCTGAAAATATGTATGTTATTGTGCGATGCACATATTTTTTCTCAAAAACGGTAAGTCTGGCGTGGTTTTGACCATAACAAGATTTGTAGAGGCATTCATTACGAACATTTTAAACCAAAAATCTTAATTCTAGGCCTACTAGTTTCCGAGAAAATGAAAATAAACCAAATTATGCCATACTTTTAGCTGAAAATATGTAAAAATATGTATGTTATTGTGCGTTGCACATATTTTTTCTCAAAAACGGTAAGTCTGGCGTGGTTTTGACCATAACAAGATTTGTAGAGGCATTCATTACGAACATTTTAAACCAAAAATCTTAATTCTAGGCCTACTAGTTTCCGAGAAAATGAAAATAAACCAAATTATGCCATACTTTTAGCTGAAAATATGTAAAAATATGTATGTTATTGTGCGTTGCACATATTTTTTCTCAAAAACGGTAAGTCTGGCGTGGTTTTGACCATAACAAGATTTGTAGAGGCATTCATTACGAACATTTTAAACCAAAAATCTTAATTCTAGGCCTACTAGTTTCCGAGAAAATGAAAATAAACCAAATTATGCCATACTTTTAGCTGAAAATATGTATGTTATTGTGCGATGCACATATTTTTTCTCAAAAACGGTAAGTCTGGCGTGGTTTTGACCATAACAAGATTTGTAGAGGCATTCATTACGAACATTTTAAACCAAAAATCTTAATTCTAGGCCTACTAGTTTCCGAGAAAATGAAAATAAACCAAATTATGCCATACTTTTAGCTGAAAATATGTATGTTATTGTGCGATGCACATATTTTTTCTCAAAAACGGTAAGTCTGGCGTGGTTTTGACCATAACAAGATTTGTAGAGGCATTCATTACGAACATTTTAAACCAAAAATCTTAATTCTAGGCCTACTAGTTTCCGAGAAAATGAAAATAAACCAAATTATGCCATACTTTTAGCTGAAAATATGTAAAAATATGTATGTTATTGTGCGTTGCACATATTTTTTCTCAAAAACGGTAAGTCTGGCGTGGTTTTGACCATAACAAGATTTGTAGAGGCATTCATTACGAACATTTTAAACCAAAAATCTTAATTCTAGGCCTACTAGTTTCCGAGAAAATGAAAATAAACCAAATTATGCCATACTTTTAGCTGAAAATATGTAAAAATATGTATGTTATTGTGCGTTGCACATATTTTTTCTCAAAAACGGTAAGTCTGGCGTGGTTTTGACCATAACAAGATTTGTAGAGGCATTCATTACGAACATTTTAAACCAAAAATCTTAATTCTAGGCCTACTAGTTTCCGAGAAAATGAAAATAAACCAAATTATGCCATACTTTTAGCTGAAAATATGTATGTTATTGTGCGATGCACATATTTTTTCTCAAAAACGGTAAGTCTGGCGTGGTTTTGACCATAACAAGATTTGTAGAGGCATTCATTACGAACATTTTAAACCAAAAATCTTAATTCTAGGCCTACTAGTTTCCGAGAAAATGAAAATAAACCAAATTATGCCATACTTTTAGCTGAAAATATGTAAAAATATGTATGTTATTGTGCGTTGCACATATTTTTTCTCAAAAACGGTAAGTCTGGCGTGGTTTTGACCATAACAAGATTTGTAGAGGCATTCATTACGAACATTTTAAACCAAAAATCTTAATTCTAGGCCTACTAGTTTCCGAGAAAATGAAAATAAACCAAATTATGCCATACTTTTAGCTGAAAATATGTAAAAATATGTATGTTATTGTGCGTTGCACATATTTTTTCTCAAAAACGGTAAGTCTGGCGTGGTTTTGACCATAACAAGATTTGTAGAGGCATTCATTACGAACATTTTAAACCAAAAATCTTAATTCTAGGCCTACTAGTTTCCGAGAAAATGAAAATAAACCAAATTATGCCATACTTTTAGCTGAAAATATGTATGTTATTGTGCGATGCACATATTTTTTCTCAAAAACGGTAAGTCTGGCGTGGTTTTGACCATAACAAGATTTGTAGAGGCATTCATTACGAACATTTTAAACCAAAAATCTTAATTCTAGGCCTACTAGTTTCCGAGAAAATGAAAATAAACCAAATTATGCCATACTTTTAGCTGAAAATATGTATGTTATTGTGCGATGCACATATTTTTTCTCAAAAACGGTAAGTCTGGCGTGGTTTTGACCATAACAAGATTTGTAGAGGCATTCATTACGAACATTTTAAACCAAAAATCTTAATTCTAGGCCTACTAGTTTCCGAGAAAATGAAAATAAACCAAATTATGCCATACTTTTAGCTGAAAATATGTAAAAATATGTATGTTATTGTGCGTTGCACATATTTTTTCTCAAAAACGGTAAGTCTGGCGTGGTTTTGACCATAACAAGATTTGTAGAGGCATTCATTACGAACATTTTAAACCAAAAATCTTAATTCTAGGCCTACTAGTTTCCGAGAAAATGAAAATAAACCAAATTATGCCATACTTTTAGCTGAAAATATGTAAAAATATGTATGTTATTGTGCGATGCACATATTTTTTCTCAAAAACGGTAAGTCTGGCGTGGTTTTGACCATAACAAGATTTGTAGAGGCATTCATTACGAACATTTTAAACCAAAAATCTTAATTCTAGGCCTACTAGTTTCCGAGAAAATGAAAATAAACCAAATTATGCCATACTTTTAGCTGAAAATATGTATGTTATTGTGCGATGCACATATTTTTTCTCAAAAACGGTAAGTCTGGCGTGGTTTTGACCATAACAAGATTTGTAGAGGCATTCATTACGAACATTTTAAACCAAAAATCTTAATTCTAGGCCTACTAGTTTCCGAGAAAATGAAAATAAACCAAATTATGCCATACTTTTAGCTGAAAATATGTAAAAATATGTATGTTATTGTGCGTTGCACATATTTTTTCTCAAAAACGGTAAGTCTGGCGTGGTTTTGACCATAACAAGATTTGTAGAGGCATTCATTACGAACATTTTAAACCAAAAATCTTAATTCTAGGCCTACTAGTTTCCGAGAAAATGAAAATAAACCAAATTATGCCATACTTTTAGCTGAAAATATGTAAAAATATGTATGTTATTGTGCGTTGCACATATTTTTTCTCAAAAACGGTAAGTCTGGCGTGGTTTTGACCATAACAAGATTTGTAGAGGCATTCATTACGAACATTTTAAACCAAAAATCTTAATTCTAGGCCTACTAGTTTCCGACAAAATGAAAATAAACCAAATTATGCCATACTTTTAGCTGAAAATATGTATGTTATTGTGCGATGCACATATTTTTTCTCAAAAACGGTAAGTCTGGCGTGGTTTTGACCATAACAAGATTTGTAGAGGCATTCATTACGAACATTTTAAACCAAAAATCTTAATTCTAGGCCTACTAGTTTCCGACAAAATGAAAATAAACCAAATTATGCCATACTTTTAGCTGAAAATATGTATGTTATTGTGCGTTGCACATATTTTTTCTCAAAAACGATAAGTCTGGCGTGGTTTTGACCATAACAAGATTTGTAGAGGCATTCATTACGAACATTTTAAACCAAAAATCTTAATTCTAGGCCTACTAGTTTCCGAGAAAATGAAAATAAACCAAATTATGCCATACTTTTAGCTGAAAATATGTATGTTATTGTGCGATGCACATATTTTTTCTCAAAAACGGTAAGTCTGGCGTGGTTTTGACCATAACAAGATTTGTAGAGGCATTCATTACGAACATTTTAAACCAAAAATCTTAATTCTAGGCCTACTAGTTTCCGAGAAAATGAAAATAAACCAAATTATGCCATACTTTTAGCTGAAAATATGTATGTTATTGTGCGATGCACATATTTTTTCTCAAAAACGGTAAGTCTGGCGTGGTTTTGACCATAACAAGATTTGTAGAGGCATTCATTACGAACATTTTAAACCAAAAATCTTAATTCTAGGCCTACTAGTTTCCGAGAAAATGAAAATAAACCAAATTATGCCATACTTTTAGCTGAAAATATGTATGTTATTGTGCGATGCACATATTTTTTCTCAAAAACGGTAAGTCTGGCGTGGTTTTGACCATAACAAGATTTGTAGAGGCATTCATTACGAACATTTTAAACCAAAAATCTTAATTCTAGGCCTACTAGTTTCCGAGAAAATGAAAATAAACCAAATTATGCCATACTTTTAGCTGAAAATATGTATGTTATTGTGCGATGCACATATTTTTTCTCAAAAACGGTAAGTCTGGCGTGGTTTTGACCATAACAAGATTTGTAGAGGCATTCATTACGAACATTTTAAACCAAAAATCTTAATTCTAGGCCTACTAGTTTCCGAGAAAATGAAAATAAACCAAATTATGCCATACTTTTAGCTGAAAATATGTATGTTATTGTGCGATGCACATATTTTTTCTCAAAAACGGTAAGTCTGGCGTGGTTTTGACCATAACAAGATTTGTAGAGGCATTCATTACGAACATTTTAAACCAAAAATCTTAATTCTAGGCCTACTAGTTTCCGAGAAAATGAAAATAAACCAAATTATGCCATACTTTTAGCTGAAAATATGTATGTTATTGTGCGATGCACATATTTTTTCTCAAAAACGGTAAGTCTGGCGTGGTTTTGACCATAACAAGATTTGTAGAGGCATTCATTACGAATATTTTAAACCAAAAATCTTAATTCTAGGCCTACTAGTTTCCGAGAAAATGAAAATAAACCAAATTATGCCATACTTTTAGCTGAAAATATGTATGTTATTGTGCGATGCACATATTTTTTCTCAAAAACGGTAAGTCTGGCGTGGTTTTGACCATAACAAGATTTGTAGAGGCATTCATTACGAACATTTTAAACCAAAAATCTTAATTCTAGGCCTACTAGTTTCCGAGAAAATGAAAATAAACCAAATTATGCCATACTTTTAGCTGAAAATATGTATGTTATTGTGCGATGCACATATTTTTTCTCAAAAACGGTAAGTCTGGCGTGGTTTTGACCATAACAAGATTTGTAGAGGCATTCATTACGAACATTTTAAACCAAAAATCTTAATTCTAGGCCTACTAGTTTCCGAGAAAATGAAAATAAACCAAATTATGCCATACTTTTAGCTGAAAATATGTATGTTATTGTGCGATGCACATATTTTTTCTCAAAAACGGTAAGTCTGGCGTGGTTTTGAACATAACAAGATTTGTAGAGGCATTCATTACGAACATTTTAAACCAAAAATCTTAATTCTAGGCCTACTAGTTTCCGAGAAAATGAAAATAAACCAAATTATGCCATACTTTTAGCTGAAAATATGTATGTTATTGTGCGATGCACATATTTTTTCTCAAAAACGGTAAGTCTGGCGTGGTTTTGACCATAACAAGATTTGTAGAGGCATTCATTACGAACATTTTAAACCAAAAATCTTAATTCTAGGCCTACTAGTCTCCGAGAAAATGAAAATAAACCAAATTATGCCATACTTTTAGCTGAAAATATGTATGTTATTGTGCGATGCACATCATTTTTTCTCAAAAACGGTAAGTCTGGCGTGGTTTTGACCATAACAAGATTTGTAGAGGCATTCATTACGAACATTTTAAACCAAAAATCTTAATTCTAGGCCTACTAGTTTCCGAGAAAATGAAAATAAACCAAATTATGCCATACTTTTAGCTGAAAATATGTATGTTATTGTGCGATGCACATATTTTTTCTCAAAAACGGTAAGTCTGGCGTGGTTTTGACCATAACAAGATTTGTAGAGGCATTCATTACGAACATTTTAAACCAAAAATCTTAATTCTAGGCCTACTAGTTTCCGAGAAAATGAAAATAAACCAAATTATGCCATACTTTTAGCTGAAAATATGTAAAAATATGTATGTTATTGTGCGTTGCACATATTTTTTCTCAAAAACGGTAAGTCTGGCGTGGTTTTGACCATAACAAGATTTGTAGAGGCATTCATTACGAACATTTTAAACCAAAAATCTTAATTCTAGGCCTACTAGTTTCCGAGGAAAATGAAAATAAACCAAATTATGCCATACTTTTAGCTGAAAATATGTAAAAATATGTATGTTATTGTGCGTTGCACATATTTTTTCTCAAAAACGGTAAGTCTGGCGTGGTTTTGACCATAACAAGATTTGTAGAGGCATTCATTACGAACATTTTAAAACAAAAATCTTAATTCTAGGCCTACTAGTTTCCGAGAAAATGAAAATAAACCAAATTATGCCATACTTTTAGCTGAAATATGTAAAAATATGTATGTTATTGTGCGTTGCACATATTTTTTCTCAAAAACGGTAAGTCTGGCGTGGTTTTGACCATAACAAGATTTGTAGAGGCATTCATTACGAACATTTTAAACCAAAAATCTTAATTCTAGGCCTACTAGTTTCCGAGGAAAATGAAAATAAACCAAATTATGCCATACTTTTAGCTGAAAATATGTATGTTATTGTGCGATGCACATATTTTTTCTCAAAAACGGTAAGTCTGGCGTGGGTTTTGACCATAACAAGATTTGTAGAGGCATTCATTACGAACATTTTAAACCAAAAATCTTAATTCTAGGCCTACTAGTTTCCGAGAAAATGAAAATAAACCAAATTATGCCATACTTTTAGCTGAAAATATGTATGTTATTGTGCGATGCACATATTTTTTCTCAAAAACGGTAAGTCTGGCGTGGTTTTGACCATAACAAGATTTGTAGAGGCATTCATTACGAACATTTTAAACCAAAAATCTTAATTCTAGGCCTACTAGTTTCCGAGAAAATGAAAATAAACCAAATTATGCCATACTTTTAGCTGAAAATATGTATGTTATTGTGCGATGCACATATTTTTTCTCAAAAACGGTAAGTCTGGCGTGGTTTTGACCATAACAAGATTTGTAGAGGCATTCATTACGAACATTTTAAACCAAAAATCTTAATTCTAGGCCTACTAGTTTCCGAGAAAATGAAAATAAACCAAATTATGCCATACTTTTAGCTGAAAATATGTATGTTATTGTGCGATGCACATATTTTTTTCTCAAAAACGGTAAGTCTGGCGTGGTTTTGACCATAACAAGATTTGTAGAGGCATTCATTACGAACATTTTAAACCAAAAATCTTAATTCTAGGCCTACTAGTTTCCGAGAAAATGAAAATAAACCAAATTATGCCATACTTTTAGCTGAAAATATGTATGTTATTGTGCGATGCACATATTTTTTCTCAAAAACGGTAAGTCTGGCGTGGTTTTGACCATAACAAGATTTGTAGAGGCATTCATTACGAACATTTTAAACCAAAAATCTTAATTCTAGGCCTACTAGTTTCCGAGAAAATGAAAATAAACCAAATTATGCCATACTTTTAGCTGAAAATATGTATGTTATTGTGCGATGCACATATTTTTTCTCAAAAACGGTAAGTCTGGCGTGGTTTTGACCATAACAAGATTTGTAGAGGCATTACGAACATTTTAAACCAAAAATCTTAATTCTAGGCCTACTAGTTTCCGAGAAAATGAAAATAAACCAAATTATGCCATACTTTTAGCTGAAAATATGTATGTTATTGTGCGATGCACATATTTTTTCTCAAAAACGGTAAGTCTGGCGTGGTTTTGACCATAACAAGATTTGTAGAGGCATTCATTACGAACATTTTAAACCAAAAATCTTAATTCTAGGCCTACTAGTTTCCGAGAAAATGAAAATAAACCAAATTATGCCATACTTTTAGCTGAAAATATGTATGTTATTGTGCGATGCACATATTTTTTCTCAAAAACGGTAAGTCTGGCGTGGTTTTGACCATAACAAGATTTGTAGAGGCATTCATTACGAACATTTTAAACCAAAAATCTTAATTCTAGGCCTACTAGTTTCCGAGAAAATGAAAATAAACCAAATTATGCCATACTTTTAGCTGAAAATATGTATGTTATTGTGCGATGCACATATTTTTTCTCAAAAACGGTAAGTCTGGCGTGGTTTTGACCATAACAAGATTTGTAGAGGCATTCATTACGAACATTTTAAACCAAAAATCTTAATTCTAGGCCTACTAGTTTCCGACAAAATGAAAATAAACCAAATTATGCCATACTTTTAGCTGAAAATATGTATGTTATTGTGCGATGCACATATTTTTTCTCAAAAACGGTAAGTCTGGCGTGGTTTTGACCATAACAAGATT